>PVLD010004186.1:0-89686 GCA_004027595.1 Dinomys branickii | reverse complement strand
TGAATGGATACTTTTGGGCTATAATATTTTGGAAGCAAGAGATCTTCCTGGGAGAATTACCAACTGAGAACTAAAACCCTGAGTCAGGAAAAGTAGATAGCTGTGTAGATGGGTAGTTACAGTGATTTTATATTAATTTCTTTTTGTCTTTTTTTCTTTTTAAGATGGGGTCTCACTATGCACTTCAGGCTAGCCATGAGCTCACTTTTGTAGCCCAGGTTGGTCTTGAACTTGCAACGATCCTCCTGCCTCTGCCTCCCAAGTGTTGGGATTACAGGCATGAGCCATCACACCTGGCTATATTAATTTCTTTAATGTAACATGATCCAAATAAAGTTAGGCTAAACATAGGTGGGGAGAGAAAATCTTAAATAATTTGAACATAATAATTTCACTTGCACATGAAATAGCACAAGAAACTGTTTCCTAAGTATTTGGAAACGTGATAATTCATGGAAGTTGAAAAGAGGAGAAAGGAAAATGAATTAATTATTTCTAATCTCTTTCCTACATTTGGTACAAGTTTCCTACACTGGTACAAGTATAAAAACCAAAGGGGGAGCACTCCTCTTGCTTTAGCTATATAAAATTCTCAATGATTTGATGAGTGCTTATAGCAGAATTCTAGCATGAGTGGAATAATCATCTAGGGCAATTGTTACATATAAATTCTAAAAGCACCTATTAAAGAATCATCCACACTTCAAAAATGAGATACAACAATGATAAACAACTTGAACTGGAAGGGAAATAGCAGCACAGAGCTCAACAGCCTTACATAAACCCTCACATTTCTGTCTTGTCTCTTACTGGTAGGCTAATTGGTACTTGAGTACATCATCTGAATCAGACAAGCAAGATACATGTTGATAAATGAAAAACTGTAATGTTTGAGAAATCCAGAAAAGGGTTCCCATACTTAGTCTTAGTCTTAGTAGTAACTCAATGTGTTCTTTAACTAATAAGCAGCCAATACATACTTATGTAAAATGTAAGTTTATTTATCTCTTTTTTCTTCTCTTTTCCTTTCACTCCTTTTCATTTTATTTTTTAGTTTTGTCAAAAGTTTTTTTTAGCGCAGTTAAATCTTTAGTAGACCATATCCTGCAGTCCTGTTTTATTGGTGGAAAATACTTGAACCTGAAATTTAATATATATATATATTTTTTTTAGTTAATACTTTTGAGGAGTCCCAGAAGGAACATATAGGTATAGAAGATACGAGCTGTGCCTTTAAAGAATTACTTGCTGGAAAATGCCAGAGGGCTTTTATCACTGACATTACACTGTCCCCCACCTTGAAATCCTTCATGAAGATTAATATTGGTGAAATGTGATATAAATAAGATCTCTCTGTGGTTTGTAAAATATTTCAAATTATGATTCTGACACTCCTTAAAAGAAAAATATTTCACTGCTAGCATATTAATTGCCAACTGGAACATTCTTTAGCCCAACTATAGCACAAAGTGGATATTGGACTCTCCCAGCCAGTGGTTGTATGCAGATGTTCCAAACAACTTCATCAACACAGGAGCGCATACTGTTAAGCAGTGATTAATTCCTGCAAGACCATGTGATGTCCAGTAACTCTATGGCATGGTGATCTATGGCATGAGTGCTGACTTTGGTGAGCTCAGCAAATGCCCGAGGGAGGGATCAGGGACGTCTCTCCTTTCAGGCTTTTATTGGGGATTTTATTCACCTTGGAAAAGGACCTGCAGCTTGCACTGCAAAGTTACTGTAGGCAACTTGAATGTGTAGTTGCTCAAAGGGGAATAAAAGGGTATTTCTTTTCTCTTAAGGATGTATTATTCTTTTTATGGTGCTCACATGATCATCACACCCAACAAAAGTGGGATAGCTACACTTTCGTTGTTGCTCTGAACCATTGCTGGGAGAGGCGGAGGGCCTTCTTTCTATATTTTGAGATTCTTTATTCATTATACAGAAAAGTTATTCTAAGGATACACATCAGTAGCCAGTTACATCAACAGCAGAACACGAACAGAATGCATTTAGAAACCAGTGAAATTGAAACAGCAGTCAACATTTTTCAGCAGTGTGCTCCCATTTTAAATGAGAATTCAGTGACTCTGTGAAGTCAGACAGCATATTTTGATTAAAGCATTTCCTTATTGAATTTTTTGGGGGTCCATTACTGGAGTCCCTGGGTACATATAAATAGTTTTTCAGGAAAATGCAGTCCAGCAGAGAGGTGGAACTGGGCCTAGAGTCATAAAATAGGAAACATTATACTCAGTGGCTAAAGAATGCACACTGTCCTAATTATCAGTGAACCAAATGCTCCCTCGGGCCTAAGCCACTCTCTAAACTAAATTAGATGCTTGGAGAAGAAATGAATAACTGTGAGCAGAGCAGAGGAGGGTCTGATTTCTATACACCATTTACTGCTTTCTGTGATCAAACATGTTCTTGGCTATGTAGAAACAAAGGGCTTTGCAAACCCCTCCTTGGAGATAAGCATCCCAGGTTCTGGTCCCACTTTGAGCCCTTATTCTCTTAGGGATTTTGAGAAATCAATGAAAATATCTGAGGCTCAGGTGTCTCATGGCAGATGAAGAAATAATTACACCCACTGAATGTGAGACTTCCCCCAAAACTGATCAAATGAGGGAAGTAATATATCTAGAAGACCCTCTGTAAAAGAACAAAACTAACAAACAAAACTTGCTATTTATTTAGTGGTGAAGACTTCAAAAGAAACCTTCAAGGTCTTCTTTAAAAAGAAAAATCAAAATCAGAGTATTTAAAATTATCTAAGTTGATACTTTGGTTTTAAGGTCTAGTTACCCTCTTATCTTATTTTGAGTCAATTCCAGAAATGATGAATTGGACTAGGTAGAAATTCCTCAGAAGATATGTTCAGGTGCTGAGTAGGACACCTGCTTGGCCCAGATGCATAGCTCAGTAGTAAGAGCTGACAGTATGTTTTGTGCTTTAAGTTCTTCTGGGCTCTAAGTTGGGAAAGTTGATCACAACTAATGTAGATGTAATTGAAAAGCTGCAAGCAGTTTACATTTTACTGTTAAGGAAATAACTTTCTTCTCTCTATTGAGATGATGTGGGTGATTTTAAAGGTGTGGGGAGGGCACTGAGCACCATAATTCATGTTAATTTGAGGGAATCTTAGCTATCCAGGGCTCAGCGTGGATCCTGCAATGATTATTAATACATTTTAGATATACATAATTATAACAATCATCAAAGGGAATTTGTACCTGTATATGACATATCTTGCTTCTTTATATATAGATATCCTTGGCCCAGATTATTTGGTAGACCAAGATTTTAGTACTTTTTCTTTCAGTGTAAGAGATGATCCAGTTAAGAGGGGCTGAAGTTATAAACTCATTCAATTTTTCATTCAGTGGAAAGAAAGAGAAAAAATTGGTAAAATAAATCATTATGGTCAGGAGCAATAGTGAGTCTCAGGAGCCTCACTAAGCTGTGTGGGAGGGGAAAACCCCACACACCACCACCCTGCCATCCAGGGAGCCTTGGTGAGGAGGAATCCTCGTTGCTGCCCATACTCCTACAGTGCAGGTTGGGCAGCAAACACACCTGGGACATGGCAACCATCTCCTCTGGAGGAACCCAGGGTAAATCCACTCTAATGAGGAGAAACACTGCATACAAACTCCTAATTTATGATCAGTTCTCTTATATAAATATAGACTTTGCTCCTATGATCTAAAGTACAAAATCAATAGCTATCCATGTTGGTCATTTTCTAATTCGTGCTTATTGGTAATTGTATGACTGTAGCTAGGATGTCATATCTGTTTTAATCAGTTGTTCTCTCTTCTGTAACAATATTGGGAAGCTCTGGGGTAATAACCTCACCACAGCCCCACACCAAAAGACTGGGGACTGAGCCAAACAGAAACCAACATCATACGCTCAATTAATTGGGAAAGTGGGATTATGGGAAAGGCACAAATGAAGAATCTCTTACACATAGAAGATATCCCTGAAATACAGAATATTCCTGGAGAACCCTTGATGCTAGTGATATAGCCACCTACTACCAAACACACAAGGATCACAAAAGAAAATGAAATAAAAAATTTTTGAAACACGAAAATGTCAAAACAAAGGAGTAAAATGCAATCTCAGACTTCCAGCTCATCCAGAACAAGTCCAGGAGATATCAATATAGAAGAAACTAGAAGTCACATACCTGAAATTTCTGAAATGATAGTAACTGAAGTAAAGAAATAACTCCATCAGGCTGTAGAAGACATCAGATCAAAAATAATCCCTCAGGTAAAAAAGAAATAACAATAATGAAAGAATTGCTCAGTGTATCTAAAGAAGACACAGATAAAAAAAATACAGGTGCATAGAAAAATGATGGAAACCTTGAATGAACAATATAAGAAAGAATTAGAATGCATGAAACAGATTCAAACAGATATCCAGGAAATTAAAAACTGCATCAAAAGCTGGCAAAACTGGTTGAATGAAGCTGGAGACATACTTTCAGACCTTGAAGACAGCATTGCAGCTAGATATCATGAAAGGAAAGGTCTCTTAAAAATAAAAATGAGAAAATAACAATTTAACAGCTGCAAGATGATGCAAAGAAAAACAATGTAAGACTGATATGTGTCAACAAAAAGCAGGACTCAACACAAATGACATAACAAAACTATTTGCAGAAGTGATGGCAAAAAATTCCCCAAGCATGGGAAAAGAATCTGACATATATATGAGTGAAGCATATAGGACTCCAATTAGCCATAGCCAAAATAAATCTACACCCAGATGTATAATAATCAAGATTCCACAAATTCAGCACTAGAAAAGAATATTAAAAGCTGTTAGAGAAAAAAACAGCTCACCTATAAAGCAAAGCCCATCAGAATCACAGATTTCTCAGCAAAAACCATCAAGTCAGGAAGAGCTTGGAATGAAGTATTTTAGGTTCTGAAAGAAAAATACTTCCAACCCAGGTTGATGTACCCTGCAAAACTATCTTTCAAAATTAATGGAGAAATAAGATACTTCCACAACAAAGAACAACTAAAGAAGTTCATAACCACCAAACCAACCCTACAAAGAGTACTGAATGATATTCTAGAAAGAGATAAAAATGCCCACAATTCCAAGAACAATGGAAAGGGGCCACCATGCAGGGCGAACAATTAAACAGAGGAGGAAAGTAGGGAACCAACAGTGGGAAAATAACATGACAATAATAAGCCAATATATATTAGTAATAACCATTAGTGTAAATTACCTCAATTCACCAATTAAAAGAAACAGACTAGCAGAGTGGAGCAAGAAACAAAATCCAACAATCCAAAAGAAACACCTTTAACTTAAAAGGAAATTCATAGACCCAAAGTCAAAGGATGGAAAAACAATACTCTATGCAACAGGAATCCAGAACAAAGCAGGAGTAGCTATTCTGTTTGCAAATAATGCCAACTTCAAACCAAGAATGATCAAAAAATATAAAGAAGGTCACTATATACTTGTTAGGGGAAAACTGCAAGAGGAAAAGATAACAATCATATCGATCCCCAGTACTGCAAGCAAAAAAAAAAAGAAAAGATAACAATCATAAATATATATGCACCAAATATGGGAGCACCTGTCTATACAAGACAGATATCAATAGACATGAAAAATCAAATCAGCAATAACACAATCGTAACAGGGGACCTTAACACCCACTGTCACAAAGAGATAGATGAACTAGAAAAAACTAGCGAAGAAATAACAGAACTGTTAATTTCCTATCACTTTGTCTGAGTATCAGTATTGCTTGTACTGTTCTTATGTTATTTGGTAAATGTATGTGTATTTGTTAATATGTTTTGTTCTTTTGTTTTTTAAAATAAAAAAGTAACAGGGATGAGAGAAAAGAGAAAAGAAAGAAGGGGAAAATTATGTTTATATGTATATACAGGACAGCTAACATAGTTGTACTACTGACTTCTCTCACTTTATTGAAAGGAACAGTTAATGATTAATTATTTGCTCAATCTTACATGTCTATATTTGTTTTCCTGAGTAACCAGTTTGAAGAAATCAATATATAATACAACAACCATTGTTGATTTCCTATCACTTTGCCTGGATTTCAGTACTGCTTGTATTGCCCTTGTGTTATTTTGTAAATATATGTATGTTTGTTAATGTTTTCATTCATTTATTTTTTTAAATAAAAAAAATTTAAAAAGAAATAACAGAACTGAACCAAACTTGTGAAAAATGAAATAGGTAGACTTTTACAGGGTGTTTTGCTCAACAGAATCAGAATACACATTCTTTCAGCTGTACCTGGGACATTCTGTAAAAGAGACTCATAAAACATGCTTAAGTAAATGCAAAGGAGTTGAAATTATCACATGCATATTATCTGACCATTATGCAATGAAACTGGAAATTATTGACAAGAGAAATCACAAAAACTCCATAAACACATGGAAATTAAGTAACACTCTCTTGAACAACCAGTACATCACAGGTGAAATTGAAGAAGAAATTAAACAATATTTACAACAAATGAAAAAGCAGATACAACTTACTGGAACCTGTGAATCACAGTGAAAGTAGTTCTCAGAGGGAAATTATAGCAGTGAGTTCTCACATCAGGAAAACAGAATGAACACCAATGAACAACCTAATACTGTACCTCAAGCTTCTAGAAGAAGAAGAGCAAGTCAAGCCCAAAGCCCAAAGAAGGGAGGAAATTATAAATATCAGAGCAGAAATTTATGCCTTTGTCCGTAATTCTGTATTGTTTGTATTGTCCTTATGCTATTTTGTAAATAGATTGTTTGTTAATGTTTTCTTCTTTTATTTTTAAAATAAATTTAAAAAATTTTTAAAAAGAAATTTATGCAATGGAGATTTAAAAAAATACAAAGAATTATTGAATCAAAGAGTTGGTTTTTGAAAGAATACATAAAATTGATAAACCCCTAGCCAATCTTATTTTAAAAAAGGAAAGATAAAACTCAAATTCACACAATAAGGAATGAAAAGGGTAAAATCACTACAGATGCTGTAGAAGTTCAGAAGATCATCAATATCTGCTTTGAAAATCTTTACTCTCAGAGGATGGAAAACACAGAAGAAAGGGACAGATTCCTAGATACGTATGAGTTACCAAAGGTGAATCAAAAATATATAAAAACCCTGAATAACCCAATATCAGTCAATCAAACTGAAAATGTAATTAAAAACTTACCAACCAAGAAAAGCTCAGGTCCTAATGGATTCTCAGCTGAATTCCACAAGAAATTTAAAGAAGATTTAATGCTAATACTTCTCAAACTCTTTAATGAAATTGAAAGGGAAACAATTCTCCCTAACTCATTCCTGAAGGCAAGTATTACCCTGATACCAAAACCAGAGAAAGACCCATCCAAAAAAGAAAACTACAGGCCAATCTCCCTAATGAACAGAGACGCAAACATTTTCATTAAGATACTAGCAAACAGAATGCAGCAAATCTTCAAGAAGATTATACATCATGACCAAGTGGGATTCATCCCAGGAATGCAGGGATGGTTCAATATATGCAAACTAATTAATGTAATATACCATGCCAAGAGAGCCAAAAATAAAAATCACACAATCATCTCAATAGATACAGAAAAAGCTTTTCATGAAGTCCAACACTCATTCATGATAAAATGCCTTACAGAAAATTAGAACAGATGGTCTTTACCTCAAGCTGATAAAAGCCATCTATGACAAACCAACAGCCAGTATTACATTAAATGGACAAAAACTGAAAGCTTTCACTTTAAAATCAAGAACAAGACAAAGATGTCCTCTATCACCACTCTATTCAGTACAGTACTGGAAACATTATCCAGAGCAAATAGACAAGAGAGATTAGTAAAAGGAATAAGGTTAGAGAAGAAAGAAGTGAAATTATAATTATTTGCAGATAACATTATACTCTACATAGAAAACCCCAGACACTCCATCAAAAGACTTCTAGATGTAACTCCCCAAGTTCAGTGGCATAGCTGGATACAAAGTTAATACCCAAAAATCAATAATTCCTCTACACAAACAACAAACTCACTGAAAAAGAAATTAGTGAAACCACACTGTTTACAATAGCATCCAAAAAAAGAGAAGTACTCAGAATCAATCTACAAAAGGGAGTAAAAGGCCTATACAGTGAAAATTACAGTACTCTGAAAAAAGAGATTAAAGGGGATTTCAGAAAATTGAACGATATTCCTTGCTCATGGACAGGAAGAAACAACATTGTGAATATGGCCATACTACCAAAACTGTACAGATTCAGTGCAATTGAATTAAAATACCATTAGTATACCTCACAGATCTAGAGAAAATATTCCTAAAAATCATCTGGAACCAGAAGAAACTTAGAACAGCCAAAGCAGTCTTAGGCAACAAAGGCAAAGCAGGAGGGATCACAATCCCTGACTTGAAATTATACTTCAAAGCTACTGTGATAAAATCAGCATGGAACTGGCAAAAAAACAGACCTAAGGATCAATGGAACAGATTAGAAGATGCAGACACAATTACAAACACACTCAGCCACTTTATCTTTGACAAAGGGACCAAATATGTTCACTAGAACAAAGATAGTCTCTTTAATAAACGGTGCTGGAAAAACTGGCTGTCCACATGCCAAAGACTAAAACTAGACCCATATCTATCATCATGCACTAAACTAAAGTCAAAATGGATCAAAGATCTAAATATTAAAACAGAAACACTAAATCTACTGGAAGAGAAAGTAGATAGAAATCTTGAAGACATAGGGATAGGCAGAGAGTTCATAAACAAAAAACAAACTGCATGGGAAATACTCCAAAGAATAAACAACTGAGATCTCATCTTATTTAAAAGTGTTTGCACAACTAACAAAATCACCAACAGGGTAAAAAGAAAATCCACAAATTAGGAAAATTTTTTAGCCAACTGTCCATCAGATGGACTTCTATCAAGAACATATAAAGAATTTTTTAAAATCTCATCCCCAAATTCAAAGACCCAATCCAAGAATGGACATCTGAGATGAATACACACTTCTCAGATGAAGAAATATAAATGGTAAATAAATATATGAAAAAATGTTCAACATCACTGATCATTCAAGAAATGCAAAATAAAACAACACTGAGATTCCATTTCACCCCACAAAGAGTGGAGAAATCAACCAATAACAAGTCCTCAAGGAGCTGTGGGGAAAAAGGAACACTTCTCCACTGCCGGTGGGAGTGTAGACTGGTGAAACCACTGTGGAAATCAGTGTGGAGATTCCTCATAAAACTAGGATTAGAGGCCCCACTTAACCCAGCTATTCCCTTTTTGGGTATTTTTCCAAAAAACTGAAAGCATACCACAGCTACATATATGCACCCATGTTTATAGCCGCTCAACTTGTTATAGCTAAATCTTGGAAACAACCCAAATGCCCATCAACAGAGGAATGGATAAGAAAAGATGTGGTATAAAAATTTAAATAAAAGATGTGGTATTTTTATATAATGGAGTAGTATTCACCTATAAAAAAGATAAAGTCAAGACTTTTATAGATAAACGGGTGCAACTAGAGACTAGTCTCATAAGTGAAACAAATCAGACCCACATATTGTATTGTTTCCCTAGTTTAAGAACCTGAAAGAGTAAATAAAACCCAAAAAGTACAATTGATATCGTGAAAGGAAAAGAAATTGCTCAAAAGGAAGGAATAACTGGGATGAGGGAAAGGAGAAAAGAAAGAAGAAGGAGGGGAAATATATATATATGGGATAATTGTACTGCTGATGTCTATCAGTTTATTGAAAGGAACAATTAATGCTTAAATTTTTTTCTTGACTAGTTTTGCATGTTTATATCTGCTAATCTGAACAACTAATCTGAAGACAACAATATGCAATATAACAACCATTGTTGAATTCCTACTATCTTGTTTAGTGAAGCTCTGTATTGTTTTTAATGTTTTTTTATTATTACTTTTTATTCTCTTTAATTGTCTGATCAATCTTGCATTCTTACATCTGGTATTCTGAGCAACTTTGTTGAAGTTAACAATATGTAGTAAAACAACCATTGTTAATTCCTATAATCTTGTTTTGAAATCCTGTATCATTTTCTTAGTTTTGTGTTGTTTTGTTTTTTGTCTTTGTTATTTTATTTTTTCTCTTTAAAATAAAAAATTAAAATTAAAGTAAATAAAATGTACCAATGAATTAAAATCATATAGCTGGGTGGTGGTGCACACCTATAATCCCAACACTCGGGAGGCTGAGGCAGGAGGATTGTTGTTAGTTTGAGACCAGCCGGGGTACAAAGTGAGCTCAAGTCCAGCCTGAACTGCATAGTGAGATCCTGTCTCAAAAAAGACAAAAAAAATCATATAACACAGAAAACCTACTATATTTTTTCAAAACTTAATCTGATATATACTCTTAAAATCAGGCAGATATTAAATTAATATTAAGAATATAGTTCTTTGGAAATTTGATTATGTGCTTGGCATAAGTATAAAAACAACTGGAGGAAAATGGCGTTTCTAATTCTCCTCCTCTTCCTCTTTCTCTTCCTACTACTGTGGATTGAACCAGGGCCTTGTGCATTCTATGCGAGCACTCTGGAGCCAAGCCCATCCAAGGACCAGAATTCTCAAAGGCATTGTTTCTCAGTGCTGTGAACTACCTGAAATCGCTGACTCAGGTGATGGTTTCACCCAATTCTAGTAGAGAAGCATTGTTCTAAGTGTCTATCTCTTTAAAGAGGAGCACAAGATGAGTTTTCTACTATTATAAAAGAAATACATGTAGCATTGCCATGGCATAATGAAAATAGTGGTTGGAAAAAAGGTTGTTGTTTTTCTTTCTAAATAAAAACCTATGTGCAGTTTTATGTCACATAGTCTTTTTGAACTTTTCATTTGCTCATTTTACAATGAACACAGTAATAATAAAGTTTAATAAAAGAGCAGTTTTGAGCCTCAAGAGAGGGGACTGATTTTGGGTGAAAGTGATTTGAGCTGTGATTTTAGAAATTTAGCAATTTTAGCAATTTTTAGAATACATTTTATTAACATCCCAAATTCCTGCCCTATTGGTAGTTGAAATACATAAATGAAATTATAACTTAGTAATTATATAGGGCTGAAGCAATGGATAGAAGTACTGATATTCACTGTCAGACAATGTCAACTTTAAATAAACTCAGAGACTAGATAATATTCAATAAATAGATCTGAAATTTTATTATTATTAAATATGTATTTCAAGAAAAAAGTCTAAGGTTTTTCAAAATTCCTTGATTGGTGTTCAATAAATATTTACTGAGCATATGAATGCATTTGAAATAGATTTATTTCATATTTTATTTCATACTGTTAGTACAAAACTATTCCTTTTAAATATGCTCCCCCACAATATAAGAGCAGAGAATGAAAACTGTTAATACCCTATTGATGTAGCATCCCATAGGAGCATTAATATCAGTTTGCCAGCACATGAATAATGATATGACTAATGCAGAGAAATTCTGCCTTACGGTTCATTCAAGGATCCCCTTGAACCGGGAGTGCTGGTGCATGCCTGTAATTCCAGCACTCGGGAGGCTGAGGCAGGAGGATCATTGCAAGTCTGGACCAGCCTGAACTACATAGCAAGACCCTGTCTCAAAAAGACAAAACAACAACAACAATAACAAACCACAAAGGATCCACTTGAGCTTTATTCTTATGATTATAGCATCATTACTTACCAATTCCATTGTAATTTTGTCTCAGTAAGATCAGCATATGTCCATCAATGACATTATTAATTCTTTTCAACAAATCCACGATAAGGAGATCAGATCTATAACCCTTGCACCCCCTAAGGGAACAGTTATTTTTCACTCCTGTGATTGATGTTTTATTTTTAAATCTTTTTAATTTTAAAAGTTAAAAAAATCAAAACAAAAATAGACAAAATCAAAACAACACAAAAACAACAAAAATGATACATGACTTCAAAATAAAATGATAGGAATTAAAAATGGTTGCAACCTTACATACTGTTATCTTCAACGAAGTTGCTCAGTCCACCCACCAGACATAAGAATGTAAGACTGATCAAACAACCAAAGACAATAACAAGTAATAAAAAAAAACAACCACTGGAAATAATGCAGAGTTTCACCATACAAGATGCTAGGAGTTCAACAGTGGTTCTTATACTGCATATTGTTGTTTACAGATCAGTCATTCTGATTACTAGATTCAACTATGAAAAATTGGTCAAGAAAAAAGAAAATTTTAAGCATTGACTGTTCCTTTCAATAAACCACAGATATCAGCAATACACATATTCCGGTTGTCTTAAATGGATGCAACTAGAGGTCATACTCATAAGTGAAATAAATCAAGTTCACATGTGTAAACATTGTATTTCTTCCCTACTATAAGAACCTGAAAGAGTAAATAAAATCTGAAAGTTACAATAGATATTGTAATGTTCTATTTAAATCCTTTCTAAAATATAAGAGTTTCTAAATATGATTTTCATTAGGGGAATTGTCCTTCCCCACATACATCATTTTACAGAGGCTGAAGGAACTGTGGAACAAAGTCAATCTTAGAACCTTAAAATTTTTGCCAGAGATGACGATAAGGTATGTAGGCCAACTAAGGGTGTATCCAAAATCATGTCTATAAAATCTAAAATCATGTCCATAACACAAGCTAACACAGTTGGAGACTAAAGCTAGGAGTCGGCTCCTGCACCCCAACACACAGCCCAGAAGGAAGAGCAACGCATTCCAAGAACAAAGCTGAACCCAGTGGCTTAAAAATGAAACCAAACTGTGTAGGATTCTGAAAATACAAGAAGGTACCACTAAAATGGAGCTGAAGCCTTTATATATAAACGCTGGTCTCTGCTTACGAGAGGCGACAGGTGTAAGAATCTTGGCAGACATGCTGTGGCACTCTGGTGCCCTTGGTCACATATCGAGGGCAATGGCAAATGGCAGGCTGCTAAGTTGGTTGCCAGGTAGTTTATTGAACTCAGAATACCAACAGCCACAATCTAGAAATAGAGCTCACAAATCTAGTGTTTTTCTGCTTATGTCAGCATCTTTCAGAAACCGTCTCCGCCCCACCCTCCAAAATAGTAAGTGGTAAGAAAACCAAGACAAGCCATAATGCAATGGAAGTTACTACCAAGCCAGCTACTGATTTTTAGAAATTATATCTTGATTTTCTTTGCTTTCTGAAAAACTACTTATTTTAATACCTCCTGACCTTAATTTTTCATTTGGGTAGATGGTTGTAGCATGTAGATAGGATATTAACAGATGCACACATTTCTCTGGACTTAACCGTGCAGAAGCTGCTGCCTCAAGAAATTATTAATGAAATTTAAAATCTCTCACTTCCAGTTCATAGGTGTGAAAAATGCTATCTTTTCAAATATTCTTATTCTTTTTGTTGCATCCAAAAATCATTACTATCATATAAACACGTCCTGCATCAAGCCCTTAGTGCGGACATCATATGAGTGAGTACAATTGGAAATAGGTGAGAAGTGATTTCTTCCTAAGAGACACCATGGTGAATTGCTACTTGGGGCCGTGTTTTAAGTGGACCTCAGACAACAGCACTCTGATTTTGACTGAATTTAACCAAATTCCCTAGGATGTGGAGAATCTTTCATGACCTTTTTTTTTTTGAGACGGAAAATGTAGTAATTAGTTTTCAAAAAGATTGTCTTACTTTTTCAGTATGCTTCTCAAATATTATTTAATGCTTAATAACATTTGAAATAATTGGAAATGTTTGGAAAGAAATAATTTGAAATACAGAAGAACCTAAAATATGATTGGTATTCTTACAATCTAAAAGTTTCCCCACCTAGAAAATATGAATTTAAATATTGGGGAATTTGAGAAGGAATACAGTGCAACACTGTTAAAATCACCACAGCGGGAAAAAAAAAACTACCCTGAATAAACCGGGCGTGGTGGACCAAGCCTGTAATACCACCATTTGGAAGGCTGAGGCAGGAAGATCACTGTGAATTCGAGGCCAGCCTGAGCTGCAAAGTGAGTCAAGGCCAGCCTGAACTGAATAGTGAGAACCTGCCTCAAAAATACAAATAAACAAAAAGTAAATAAGTAAATAAAATCGCCTTGCCGTACCTGAGAGAGCACAGGTAAAGTTGCAGTGGGACTGTGTCAGGAGCATCTTTCTTGGCAAAGTGAAATTTATTTTACTCCCATAATTTGCTATATATAGTTTTAAATTTCTGATTTTTCAAATTTGTGAAATTCGCATTGAGAAAATCTGACTTCTTGGTGGACGACTGCAGACATTTTAGGGCATAAATCGGAATCACCGCCCCCAGAGTCAGGATGCGGACAGCTGCACCAGTCCTCGCCCGCTCCTTCTGCCTCTTACAGCCTCGCCCTTCCGTGTCTGCGCCCGGCAACCTCCGCTCTGTTCCCTGACACGGCTGTGGTCTTCCTGTCTTATAATGAAATCAAACTGTGCAACCTTTTGTAAGTGCTTTTTCTTCCCTCAGCAGAGTGACTCTGCCTCTATCCAAGGTGTTGGGCCTCCCAGAACTTGCTGAGCGTTGCGCTGTATATTCTGGTCTGTTTATCCATTCAGTGTTCCCTGAAGAACATTTGACTTCCCCGTTTGGGGTACTTAAGCATAGTGCTGCTGTAAACAGTCACACGCAGGCTTTTGTGAGAACCTAAGTTCAGAGTCTCGAAGGTAAATACCTGAGGTGGGATGACCGGGTCGGCTGGTAGGAACATGCCTAACTTTGAAAGAAGGTATTCCTTGTTCACGCTGTTGCTGTTCACTGATGGCGAGTTCCCTCTGCTCTGCTTTCTCACCAGTCCGTGGTGTAGATAATGGGTTTTATTTTGATCCTTCGGATTGAGATTTAGTCATGTTACATCATTATCTTAATTTGCATTTTCCCACGACTAATGAAGTTAAAAAATCCTTACACATGCTTATATCTTGTGTCTGCATATCTTCATAGGGGAAGTGTCTCTTTCACCCATCTGCTAATGGGCTATTTTCACATTTTTGAATTTTAAGTCCCAGGATCCAAGTGATTTGCAGTTGATTTCTTGTAGTTTTTGCTTCTCTTTGCAACCTCTTAATAGTATCTTTGCAGAACAAATGTTTTTAACATGATAAAGATTAATCTACCAATTTTAAATTGGTAAGCATGCTTTTAGTGTTACATTTAGAAACTATTTGCCTAATCTTAGACAAAAACAATTTTTCTCCTATGCCTTCCCCTAAAAATGTTCATAGTTTAAAATTTCACATTTGGATTTAGGATCAGTGATGGTGTAGTTTTTGTGGAAGTTGTGAGGGTCATGTTGAAATCCATTTTATTGTATGTGAATGTGCCACTTGTTGTAAAAACTTCATCCCCCATCAGATTACTTTAATTTTGGTTAAAAGCAGAGCACGCACTACAGTGTGGGAACAGGGATGTGCTGAGGGGCCATGAGTTAAACACTTGTCTCAGTGGGGTGCTGGGAAGGAGTGGGAGCCCTTTGCTGGGGACCTAGTGGAAGGTCTTAGGTCACTGGGACATGACCTCCAAAGGCACAGTAAAACTTCAGTCCCTCCCGTGTCTCTCAGTTCCTTATCTCTGTGAGGCGAGTAGCTTCCTCCAGTACATGTTCCCCCCAGCACCCCAAAGCATGGGGCTACCAGCCACAGATTGAACAGGGAGCCAAAGCAAACCTTTCTTCTTTGTAAGTTGATAACTTCAGGTACTTCGTTACAGTAATGGAAACTAATAGCATATTTGTGTGGGTCTATTATTTTACACTGATTTATATCTATGTCTTCATTAGTAATGCTATCATTGTAACTTAGTAATAAGTTTTAAAGTTGTAAGATGTGAGCCCTCCAACCTTTGTCTTGCATTATTCTGGCTCTTCCTTTTAATTTTTCATTGCATATCAATTTTAGAATTGGCTGTCCCTACAGAAATTATGCAGTCTAGCCACCATCTCTCCCCAGAATTAACTACTAAAATAGTCTGGAGGGGAGACACCAAAGAGATGAACATTGCAAAAATTGACAAGCATTCTGGAAGGGAGGGGCATTTACTTCTAGTGAGGCCAAGCCATGGTCTCAATTTGGACAGCAAAAGTACGCAACTTGCTTATCGACATGACGATTTCAGATTCCTCTTGACTTTCTTTGAAATAACAACCAAAGCAACTTAATAGGCACTCAGTGTGTCTAAGTCTTGGTCTTAGTCTAAATCCTTCGTTTTAAGGATCCAAGTGTGGTGGCAAATGGCTGTAATTCCAGACTTGGCAAGCTGAGGAAGGAGGATTGCTGTGAGTTTGAGGTCATCCTGGGCTACAGAGTGAGTTCAAAGCTAACCTGAACTGTATAGCGAGTCCCTGTGTCAACACACACACAGGCACACATGCACATGAATGTGCACACACACAGAATGTTAAATAGTATCATGCACAAGAGGAAAACATCAAGATCGTAAGATTTTTCTACTGGGAAATCACAGCACAGAATCCCCTTATCTGCTACCATCTCCAGTACCCGGATTTATTTCCTTTTGTGATGCCTCACCCTAAAGTGTACTTCATTTGGATGACAGATGACTTAATAAAACAATCTTGTGGTAGGTGGAAATTTTTAGCTCCATAGTCATTTGAGGATATGTTGGTGATATGAAAGTGTCAGCAGTCTCAGCATGATATGGGGTATTGATAGATATTTTTTAGTATAAACTCTAACGGCCTGGGATCCTTGTGATCTGTGTATCCGCAGCAAGCCAGCCGTCTGTCGCACTTATTTCTGCATCTCTGAACTGTGGGTTCCCGCTGCAGCTCTAACTCCATGCAGATGTCACTGGATAGTGTCTCACCTCCGCTTCAGGGCCTTTCTGTTCACCCAACACCAAGGCATGCAAAGATTCAAGCTAGCAAGAGCATAAGCCATTTGTAGCAAAATTTTGATTGGTGTGTGCTAAGAGCAAATCATTTCTCTTTTCCTCTTTTCTCTGCCCTCAAAGAACGGTCCTGAGATGTAGCTTCTGTGGTTTCTCAGAGGAGCAGCTCAGGAAATAAGATAATCATACTGATGCTTGGCAGCTACCTGAGAACACATTTGCATATTATCTCTCCTCTATCCCTCCTTCTCCCCCTCTGTCTACCTCCTGCTTGCTGGTACGCATTAGCACTTGAAGATTTATAATGTTCTGTTTGCTGGAGACTTTGGCCAAGGCACAAAATAACATCATTGACTCCATTAGGAGACCTCTAGGAAGCCTAATAAAATATGAAGTAAGTATTTTCAATTTAATATGGATATTAAATGATTGTTTTATTTCTCACAGTGCAATATTTTGTCTTCTTTTTTAAATACAAATTTCTACTTGCCTTTCTACTGCTGTGCACTCAAGAGAACTTTGGCCCCTGCCTTTCATAGGTATGTGCTAAGGGATCTGCGCTGCAGAAATGGCTGCTAATTACTCTTGGATTGTTTTAACAAAAGTATAAGCAATTTATAATACGGAGCTGAAACTGATTTTTACATCTCAGAATTATTACTTTACAAAATAAATTTATAGTATCTTTGGTTCTTTAAAAGAGTGCTGTGAGGTAAGCAGGGAAGTAAGTTTATTTATCTTGTATAGTGTGGTAATTGAGGTTTGGGGTGATAAAGTGAGTTAGCATAGGTTTTAAAGGAGAAAATTATCAGAACCAGAGACAAGGGGTATGTCTTGGTTACTTTTCTTTCATTGCTGTGACAAAATACCCAACACCCAAAATGAAGGAAGGAAAGGTTTATTTAGCTTACAGTTTGTGGAGGTTTCAGTCCATACTTGGCTGGCTCAGAGGCAGAGTAGCACATGGCAGAGGGCAAACGTTCATGGCAGCAGAGCACAGCAAAACAACCAGCAAAAGGAAGGAATGGCTGCAAGCAGCCTCTTTTTCTCCCTTACCTTGTAAACAGCCTACCCCCACCCAGGGGGCGAGTAGCTGTCACACAATCTCCATGCCCTCCTCCTCCACAGGCTCAGGATGTGTAGAAAGTAAGCACCCTGGCTTCCTGCTGAATCACTCAGCCAAACCACTAGACTCCCGAAGTTGACACAATGTATCAACCATAACAGGGTACCAAAATATTACTGTCCTTGGACTTTTTTACATCAAGAGTTTGCAAAAACAAGACCTCATAAATAAATAGAATTAACTTTTAATGCATCAGTGGGTGGCATCCCTAATACTCCACAGTCTACTGTTTTCATTGATGCCACCGTTAGACTTTTTTTGTCTTACCTTTCTGTTGCTGGGACAAAATATCCAACACTCACAAGTTCAATGGGAAATGTTTATTTTGGTTCAGAGTTCACAGAGGTTTCAGTCTATAGTTGGCTGTCTCCAAGGGAAGGTGGCATGGCAGAGGAGAAAGAGTCATGGCAGAGCAGTCAGAAAGCAGCCAGCCTCCCTTTCCCTTTTACTTCATTCAGGCTACAAACACATTGGTTGGTGCCACTCACACCCACGGTGAGGCTTCCCTCCTCAGTAACCCCATGACCCACAACTATGCAGAACCAGTCAATGGATTAATTTAGTTATCGCACATTCTTAATCCATATTCACACACCCTAGATCCTGCCACCTTTGAAAAGCCCCACCTATGAGCCCAACAGGATTTGGGAGGATATCTAGATAGAAGCCTCAACAATTTTATAATTTATAAAATGTAGTATGTTATACTTAGTGTATAAACTTGACAAGATGAATCAGTTCTATACAAAAAAATCAAGTGGAATTTCACCTAGGTTTTTATCTCGGTACATCACCCTTTTGTAAGCGCTTATTCTTCCAAATTCATCTTATTTATTTTTTAGAAGTACATTTTTTCTAAAGCTCTATGCTTCTGTCATACAATCCTCACACATCATCATTAAAGATTTCATTAGAAAAAAGAAACTGATTTTACAAATAGGGATTTCTGTTTTATTTAATAAGCATGATTTTATACTGCAATAGAAGAAGCTGTCAAATTTGTTCTAATGATATATATATACATAAATAATCAAAATATGAAAGAAATAGGTATTATTGTAAAATATATACTGTACATGATGCATTATTGTTATGGTTGATATATTATGTCAACTTGGGGAGTCTAGAGGTTTGGCTGTGACTCAGCAGGAAGCCAGGGTGCTTACTTTGTACACATCCTGAGCCTGTGGAGGAGGAGGGCATGGAGATTGTGTGAGAGCTACATGCCCCCTGGGTGGGGGTAGCCTGTTTACAATGTAAGGGAAGTAGAAAGAGGCTGCTTGCCTGCCATTCCTCCCTTTTGCTGGTTGTTTTTGCTGTGCTCTGCTGCCATGAACGTTTGCCCTCTGCCATGTGCCACTCTCTCTGAACCAGCCAAGTATGGACTGAAAGCTCCACAAACTGTAAACTAAATAAACCTTCCTTTTCTTCATTTTGGGTGTTGGGTATTTCGTTTCAGCAATAAGAAAAAAGTAACCAAGACAATTATATATAACTATATAGTTTTAATTTTTATGTTTATAATTTGCATATATCTAGACTATCTTTGTACTCTAAAAATTAAATATTATTAAGCATATAATGCTTTTAAAGATTTTGCACAATCAAGCTAAGTTAAATGAACATACAGCCTTTCTTTACTATATAGTACACATTACATTTTGTTTTTAATAGTTAGCATCTGCCTTTCATTATAAAAATACTCAAATGAGAGTTGAGGTAATAATTAGTTACTGCTTAGGTTTTTTTTTTAAGTTAAAAATGTAGTTTCCTGAAAGGTATGATCACAGAGAGCAATAGCAAATAGTCCAAACTAAAAGTTTAAATAACTGTAAATAACCTTAAAACTAGTATCTAAAGCTAAAGCCACTGCCTTGGATCATTTATATACTGCATCTAATACTTTGCTTAGGACATTCATTCTTAAGGCAGAAAAATTCAATTTAACATGTAATGACTTAGTTCTTACATCCAAGGGTCAAACTGGGAGTAGGCTTGAGCAGACAACATCCTTGCTAATGAGCATTTATCTCTGGTGACAAATTCATTCTCAAAGTATGTGAGGTACAAGAGACATACATTTGAGACAACATAAAAAGATGAATGTTAAAATATACAAATATGACTTTTCAACAAGACGTCGATGAGCTTAGGCATTCTTTTATGAGGTGGAACTACTCCCATAACAAAATATGCTTTCTGTTATGGTACATAAAAAGTATGAAATATCAAAGGTTACCTTGGTGGGGTATGTTCCTTGAGAATCTAGTTTTCTAGTATAAAACATAGCCTGGACAGTGAAAAGCAGCTGAACATCAACTCATACTGCTACGCAGAAAACTACCACTTAGGACATTCCTATCCCATTAACAAAATCCCGTGTGGGGAGGAAGTTATTACATATTAAGATAAAAAAGAAGCCCCCCCATGTGTGCAAAAACACTTGTCAGTTACAAGACTATCTTCAACAAAAAACATCTGAATTATAGAATCACGGGCATCAAAGGCAGACTGACACAAGATGACCACTTGGCTTGGTGGACGGATATTTGGGATGAAACCAACTGTCCCATGGGCACCTTGGGAGACGTTCTACTTGGAATTAGAGGAAGTGGCCCAGGGTCCCAGGCCCCCGGAGCTGCATGTGCTTCTTCACAGCAGGCCAGTTTGGTTCTCTGCATCCTAATGCCCAAAACAGTTACAAAACAAATACAAATCTAAAAAGGAATTCTTAAGCAGGTGATGGGCACTATAACTGTTTAAGTATACTGCTTAGGTATTAACAAAACCTTCTTCAATACTTTCTCTATGTACAATAAGGGGGAAAGTGAAATACTTTTTTCTGTGTGTCAACATTTTCACTCCTTGTACTTCATTAAATCAAGATGATATAAATCCCTGAAGACTGAAGTACAAATTTTAGGGTTGTATTGATTTAACCTTCCCTTTGTAAATATTTCATGGTTCTGTAATGTGCAAATGCAGTACCACTCCGAACAAAGGACTGTACTTTTCTGTTACTCTGCAGGGAGGGTTGACCCGACCCGCGGGTAAATCAACAGAGACCCTAGAGGGGGAGTGGGGATGAGAAAGGGACAAGAGACCCGAGAAACGGAGACAAGACAGGATTCTGATCAAGTTTCATCTATTAGGCGCAAACCTTGGGTATTTATACAGTACCGGAATGGGGAGGTTGACGTCAGCGGGTAAATAAGCAACGGAGGGAGGTCCAGATAGCAGAAGTATAGCACGTGACTTACAGGAAGTAGGCAGAACTCAGAGAAATCGAAACTTAACTCAAGATAGAAACTTCACTTGGGGAGACTCTTAAGATGGCTGATACACTACAAAATGGACGCCGACCACAGGTCTCCTACAGAGGGTAACTGACAGCTTTTACTATACACTTAGAAAATAATACATTTGAAAATGTGTAAGGATAATTTGTCTTATGCATGTCAAGAAAAGTTGAAGGAACATTGTTTTTAAAACAAGATTTTTGTAGACTAATTTTAGTGTGTCATTTTCAAATACAAACCATTTGCTTTTATAATTGAATTTTTTTCTCTTACTATGCTTTCAAATTATTATTGGTTCTTTTCAAGTAAATCTATGTTTGGCCTTTTATCACTTCCTCTCTGACACTATGGAGAAAGTAGGATTTCAGTGTGCAAAATCCAAGTTATTTCCATAACATGCTGCCAAATAACGAGGTATAAAAATATGTACTTCCCTGAAGGAACCGTGCAGGAAGAAGGGACTTTTCTCCTGGAAAGGCTGGGAGTAAGGCTGGAAGAGTGACAAATATCCTATTGGCTAATGTTTTCTCTTCTTAAACTTTGTATAAAAATAAAACCCTAGGGAACCGAGAAGATTTTTGAAAATGGTGATGTATCAAGGTATAACAAATTAGTTTTCTGCTATCCTAGAAATGACACTAAAAAGATGATTATGTGTTTTTTCAGTGTGCACTTAGCTAAGAACAACAGAAGAAATTGTTCTACAGATGAATAAGGGAGTGGCATTATATCAGGGTGACCGGGTTTCATAAAACTGCAAGTTTTCTAATTACATACCATGTGTGTGCTCACATGCACACACACACATACTTTAGGAAATGAATATTATTGGCTTCTTTTTTGGTGCTGGGGATCTTATTCTACCACTGAGCTATACCCCTCTTCCCCGGACTTCTGTAGAGTAGCAAATTAGTGCACTGAAGCAAAACTCTCAAAGCAAAGCAAACCGCATTTGGAATTCTAGGGATATGATGAAGTTCACCTTTCAAGACAGATCTTCTGTAACCAGCGCCCAGGGCTCTTCACTAGAGGGGAAACTGATCAGTACAACTAATCTTAGTTTTCTCACATTTCCCATAAAAACAGAATACAGATATATAAAAGGAATGCTAATTATACCGAATTCCTTACACTTTCTTACCCGCCATAGCCGGATGGCTGGTTTTTATTACTGTATCCGTGCAGTGTGCGCATTGTGTTGTGTGTATACATCTCCCCACTCATGGTCCATGTGCGGTGCTATACTATGTGATCTCACTTAAAGTGAGTTTTATTCTCTTGGTGACAGTTAAGGCTTAATTTTTGTATTTCTGATCACCCTCTCACAGTACTTACTATAATGGATGTGTGTGTTTCTCATCACTCATTCAAGTGAAAGCGTGATGAACCTATAGCAATGGACGGATGTGTCTCCAGACCACCCTTCTGTCACTGAATATGCATGTAGGAAATTGCTCTCCTTGGGAGTCAGAGCCATTTTGTTACCTCAAAGACTACTTTGTCTTAGTTATTTTCAGTCCTTTCTCCTCCATGTGACCCCACGTCAGCACCGCGCCTTCTAGTCTCCTATCCTACTTAATAACTGAAGTATGATCACCTATGTCATGCAAGAAACATTCACTGATTATTTACAATGTGCCAGACAAATGTGAGTTCAGGTACTGGAAGCACTGTGTCCTGAGGTCATGCTGCTTTACTTCTCTAGACACCCAACTCAGTGTGTAAAAGTGTCCAGGCCGGATGTGGTCCCTTCTCAGAAGATGTGAGGGGCTTTGCCCGGACACGTGGAAGCAAGTACCCGAGAAGAGAGGACACAACGTCAAGGGAGGGGCAAGAGCACACAGCAGCTGTTTCATTCCCGGCCTCCAAATGCTGTAGCCTCACTTAGCAGACGCCTTCTGTGGACCAGGCAATTTCTAGCCATTGAGGAACTGTTAAGAAAGAACACGACAGACAAAAGTGTTTGTTGAAAGCTTCCTAGTGGGGGTGTATCACATGCATGCACATACATGGTGTACATACATACATACCGAACCTGGGGTTATCTACTGCAGTGCTACATACCCAGCCCTTTTACTTAATTTTTTAAAAATTTCAAGACAGGATTTCACTAAGTTGCCCACGTGAGACTTGAACTTGCAATCCTCCTGCCCCAGTTTCCCACAGCTCTGGGATTACAAGTTTGTGTCACCATGCCAGGCTCATAGCTTTCTAGGTTCATCAGTGTGAAAGAGAGGTAGTAGAGGAAATGGTTAGAGGAGTTAACAAAGTGAGGGGGAGGTGTCTCGAACTTGGAACAATCCTCCTGCCTCAGGCTCCCGAGTGCTCGGATTACAGGCGTGCACCACCACGCCTGGCTTTAGAAGTCTTCAACTGCTGCTGGTATTCCCTTCTGTTCAATTTTTATTGGTATGTGTGTGTGATACAGAATACTTAGATTCATTTTGGGGAATTAGTTTTATATGTATATATATAAAATCTTGATCACTTTTAATCCCTCCCTCCATCTTATCCACTTTTACAAGATATTTCCTACTTACAAAAATGCAGGTGGTTTGCAGTTTGCACAACTACCGTGCACCCGATGGGTTACTAATTGATTTCCGTTTCCATCCTGTCCCCTCCCTCAGTGATGCTGGAGTCACCGATGAGGAGGCAGATGGGTCTGGGTTCCTCCCAGCACTCACGTTCTCCTGTAGCCATTGAGGACCCCCTAGTCCCTGCTCATGTAGAGTGGGAACTTGAGGCTCTGCTCAGAATGTGGGGACGCAGAGGAAAGACAGGGAGGAATCCCTTGTGCCAGCCTCACTCGTTACGTGGGAGGACCTGGGAAGCTCTGCACATGTCCTGGCCCCCTGGCCTCACATGTTCATTCATTCATTCATTCATGCAGTCATTCATCCCTGAGCACGGTCAGCCTGTCAGGCCTGGATCACAGCCAGCGTCCTCCCTCCTAACACGGAGCTGGACACCCAGGCCCACCAAGCTGCCCACTCAAGCTGCTCCTGCATGCGGGTGGCCAACAGTGAGTCTGCTACAGCCTAGCCAGTGATGGCGAACCTTTAAGAGCTCTCACTGATACAAACAGCCCGCGGAGGCACACGTGCCCCAGTGCTAGGCCCTAGGCAGAGCCCTGCTCTTCCTTGGCCTCCTGTGCCAGCCCCTGCCTTCTCCTCTTCCTGCCATCCATCCTTCCAGGCCTGGTGAGCAAACGGTTGTGCATTTTCCACCTCCTAGTGCACCACATCATTTACTTATTTGCCTTGACAAGACCTGTCTTGTCTCCTGGAGTGTCAGCTTGCATCAGTCAGGGTTTTACTAGAGAAACATGTAACACAAGATACACAAATGTATAAGAAATTACAAGATTGGCTTATCATGGTCAGCCACAGAGGGTGTCTGCACACTGGACGGGGTGTCTGCAGAGGATGTCTGCACAATGCAGACTGAGGGTCTCTGTCCAAGGTCTGGAGCTCATTGCAGGGTCTGTGCAAGTCCGTATGAGGAGGCCGATGGGTCTGCGACAGCAGGCTGATGAGCGTATGACAGAAAGAGGCAGGATCCAAGGCAGAAGCCAGAGTCTGTGCTAGAAGCCAGGTGATCTCAAAGCTGGAGGCGAAGACTGCAGCTCCTCCAGACGGAAGCCCGTCTGTCCTTCCTCATTTCCCTTTCACATCATCCAGGCGATGAGCCACCGGGGTGGCTCCTCCACAGCAGAGGCTGTAGAATTGCTGAGCTGATTTAGTTCAGCTTCTAAACTTCTCGAACTGACACAATCACCCACTACATGGCTCCACAAGGGCACTTTCTCTTCTGTATCCCACCCTCAGTGCAGTGACTGGCACCTCACAAATGCCTGTGACCATGGATGAGCGCGATTCTCGGAGCTGAAGGTGAACACAGATGCCCTGGGTCATAGGTGCACACAGGTGTGACGTGTTCGTGGATGTTGTCAACTTCCCTCTCTGTTTTGTTTTTTTTTTTTTGGTGGTACAGGGATCAAACTCAGGACCTTGCGCTCGCCAGGCGAGCACTTATTCCACTGAGCTATATCCCCAGCCCCAGCTTCCCTCTCAAGTGACCAAACCCTAACCCATATTTACTCCTGCTTGTTATTTTACACATTTTTTTGTATTTAATATTTTCTGAGAAGGGATCTCAGTATGTTGCCCAGGTAAGTCTTAAGCTCCTGGGTCCAAACGTGTTTCTGGCCTTAGCCTCCTGGGACTATAGGTGAGTACCATAGTAACTGGTGACAGATTTCTGATAGCATCAAACTTTAAAATTTTTTTGGTGTTGCTGGAAATGGAACACAGTGTCTTATGCACACGAAATACATGTTCAACCACTGGGCTGCATGCTAACATCAAGCTTTTAATTTTGGCCAGTCTGATGGGTTTTAATTTTCCTTATTATAGCAATGCTGAGCATCTTTTCCTGTGGGCATTTATTTGTGGTGTTTTGGGGTTTTGTTTTTTTTTTTTGTCTTTTGGTTTTTATTTGGGTTTTGGCTTTTATTTATTTTTTGGTTTTGTATATTCCATCCAGGCTAGACTTGAACTCACAATGTAGCCTAGACTGGCCTCAAACTTGTAGTGGTCCTCCTGCCTCAGCCTCCTGAGTGCTTTGATTATAGGTGTACACTGCCAAACCTGGCTCTTTTTCATGTGTTTGATGACTAGTTTTGTTCTTTGTCCTGTGAATTGCCAGCTTCCCTCACTTTTTAAAGTTACATTTTTGTCCTTTTCCACTGATTCCCAGATTTTTTTATTTGTAATTTAGGTTTTAATTCTTTGCTATCTGTATTGTAAATATTTCATCCCATAGTGTTTTTGTTTGCTTGGCTACTTTTCTTTCATTAAACAAGGGGTTGGGGATATATCTCAGTGGCATAAGTACCTGCCTGGCAGGCCTGAGGTCACAAGTTTGATTCCTGGTACCAAAAAAAACAAACCAAACAAAACAAACTAGTTCTTTTATTAAACAAAATTTTTAATTTTAGTCAGTTTTTCCCTTATGTCTTAAAAATTTCTGTGTCTCAGTGGTAAAGTGCTTCATGTGTATATGAAAATCTAAAGTCATAAATTCTTTAAAAGTTTTAAAGTATTTTATTTAAAAAAATACCTTCAGAGTTTTAATCCACCAGATTTTTTTTTTTTTTGTAAGTGGTGTGGGATAAAAATCTCATACATTTTCTCCAAATGAAAAAAAAATGGGCTGGGTGAGGCAGTACATGCCCATAATCCGAGTACTCAGGAGGCTGAGGCAGGAGAACTGCCATGAGTTCCAGGCCAGCCTGAACTACATAGTGAGATCCTATCAAAAAACAAAGTCAGGTGTGGTAGCACTTGGGAGGCTAAGGCAGGAGGATCGTTGTGCGTTCTAGACCAGCCTGGGCTACAATGTGAGCCCAAGGCCAGCCTGAACTGCATAGCGAGACCCTGTCTCAAAGAGAGCAAAAAAAAAAAAAAAAAAGAATCAAACAAACAAACCAACAAAAAAGGCTGGGCATGGTGGCCCACATCTGTAATTCCAGCACTTGGGAGGCTAAAACAGGAGGATGCCCGAGGGGTTGAGGCCAACTTGAACTATTACATAGTTAATGGAGGCCAGCCTGAACTACATAGCAGGACTGTCTCAGAAAGAAAGAAAACAAATGTTCCAACTCCGTAATTTTTTGTCCCTCACTCTGACTTGAAACTCTATTCAGAATTTACTGAGTTTGATTATGTGATGTTTTCTTCTTTAAATTCTATAGTTAGTTATACGACAGTGTAAAGGTGTTTTTGTTTGGTTTTGGTGTTGGGGGCTCAACCCAGGGAGCACTGAACTATATCCATAGCCTGGATTTTCACATTTATTTTGAGATATGATCCCTCTTGTGATCCTCCTGCTTCACCCTCCAAGTGCTGGGATTACAGGGAGGCACCCCACACCCCCTGCTTGTTTGGGGTTTTTTTTGGTACTTAGAATCGAAGTCAGGACCTCTCGCTTGCCAGGCAGGCACTTGTGCCACTGAGCTACATCCCCGGCCCCCTGCTTGTTTTTTGAGACGGGATCTCACTATATAGCCCAGGCTGGCCTTGAACTCACTATGTAATGTAGGCATGGAACTCCCAGAAAATCTCCTGCCTCAGCCTCCTGAGTGCTGGATTACAGATGTGCACCTCCACGCCCAGCTTTAATTTGTGGAAATTTTTATCAATTTATGATCCTGTCTCGTTTCTAGGCCCATGTACCTTCTTTCACTGCATACTCCAAATTATTGTTTTCATACTCTCAATTATTTTGAGGAAAGTTATAGAGTCATTTTGATATGTTATCTCTACAACTCAAAGTTGCTTAAAAAAACAAAACCTTAGCATTTTAAAAAAAGAAATCTAAATCTTTTATCTTTTAGTATTTTCTTGTCTGGAGTTTGGTGAATATACCATCATAGTGTGAGTGATCCAAACTATACTTTTAAAAAGTACTATCATTTCACATGTTAATATGTATAAAATATAACATGTAAGTCTCTCAAAGGAAGGTCCATAGCTGGGTGTGGTTCACCTGTAACCCAGCACTCTAGGAAGCTGAGGCAGGAAGATTGCAAGTTGGAATTCAGCCTTGGCAATTTAGCAATTTAGAAAGCTCCTATCTCAAAATAAAACTTTTTGAATGGTGGCAGTTTCACATTTATTAAAGGTAGGAGCTGGGCATGGTGGTGCCCACCTGTAATCGGAGTAACACAGAGAGCTAAATTAGGTAGAAACAGTACAGGCATCAGACAGGGCCCCGAGGAACCCAGTGCAGAAGGTGACAACACATTCAAACTCTGGTTGGAGACCCATCTGAAGAACATTAAGTCACAGTGACCATATTTATGTACTTCTCTAAGGGATAAACGGAAGTTTGAGATTCTTGGTACCAGAGTTCCCCTGTCTCATTTGGGCGCGCCCTCCTCTCCCACCCACAAAAACTAAGACTTCAGATTATCCATCAAGGTTAATGATGTCATCTATGCACACTTGCCTAGTGATCTGCTTCCCTGTTAGATTAGCATTACCTAAACGACTATATTTGTAATTTTATTGATCAGTTTTGACCCACGTTGTACCCACCTCATGATTTTGCTCTATAAATCTTCCTTTTTTTTTTTTTTGTCTTTGTGAGACAGGGTTCCATAAAGTAGTTCAGGCTGGCCTAGGACTCACTTTGTAGCTCAGGCTGGCCTCCCAGTGATCCTCCTGCCTCAACCTCCAGAATGCTGGGATTACAGCCACCCCGCCTGGCCTAAGACTTCCTTTGAAAGGTCGGCTTTGTTGGCAACCCATTCAGCAGTCCTGCTGTCACCCAAGAGCTATTCCTAGTCCCCATTCCTATTCCCAATCGTTTTCCCCCAATAAGTTTTTCTACTGGTAACCTCTGTTGTTGCTAAGAACTCATTCTTTGA
Organism: Dinomys branickii; assembly: GCA_004027595.1. Lineage (NCBI taxonomy): Eukaryota > Metazoa > Chordata > Mammalia > Rodentia > Dinomyidae > Dinomys > Dinomys branickii. The sequence goes on along the minus strand of PVLD010004186.1, from coordinate 60,889 downwards.
CTTCAGGGAACACAAACTTGGTATATGGGACATCTAGCAGGTTGGGAGTTACATTTATTTCCCCTGTACAATTTGGAGGTTCTCCCAGCACTTGGGAGGCTGAGGCGGGAGGATCGCCAAGAGTTTGAGGCCATCCTGGGCTACATAATGAGTTCAAATCCAGCCTGAACTACATGTATAGCAAGACCCTTGCTGCACCCTGCGCAGCTATGTTCCCAGGGTGTGTGTGGGGGGGGGATGGGCGCGGGCACGGTTAAAAGATTTAGAAATAAAGAGACAAAAAGCTGAGGTCACCTGGAGCCCTTACAGGATAAGAGGAAAGGAACTGGCCAAGGACTGCAGAGTTTATGTATTTATACACACAGAAAGTTGATACCAATTTCTCCCTCTCTGCCCAGCAACTTGTTTGGGAGCTGGAACAGTTTAAGTGGCTCACCTGGAGCTCTCCCTGTGCTCCGGGGCTTTGTCTCCGCTCTGCGTGTGTGATCTCCAGCCTCAGTTTCAGCCGCTCCCCACAGGCCATGTCTCAAGAAACCAAAACGAGCCGGGCGTGGTGGCACATGCCTGTAATCCCAGCATTTGGGAGGCTGAGGCAAGAGGATGGTTGGGAGTTCGAGACCACCCTGGGCTACAAAGTGAGCTTAAGGCCAGCCTATTGAATGAAATTCTTTGTGAAACTCTTCAGCTTAATTTAAAAAAATTTTTTTTTGAAACACGGTTTTGCTATGTAGTTCAGGCTGATTTTGAACTCACTTTTTAACCCAGGCTGGCCTTGACCTCACCACAATAGTCCTGCCCCAGCCTCCAGAGTGCTGGAATTACATGTGCGCGCCACAACAGCCAAGTTTGTTTGCTTTTCTCAAGTTTAAATTTTTGTTACTATTAGAAATGAAGTCCTTTTGTTTTCAATGCTGCTATTATGTTCTGATTGATGATGTATACAAACTACATACTTTAGCAGGGCGTGGTGGTACATGCCTGTTAATCCCACCCCGGGGGCGCGGGGGCTGAGGAAGGAGAATCATTGCAAATTGCAGCCTATCCTGGACTGCACAGCGAGCTCAAGGCCAGCCTTAAGTACATAAAGAGAGGCCTACACCGAGCTGAGCGAAGCTGGAGCCGTCTATGTTGCAGGTAGGAGACTGCTTGATAAAAAGACTTCCTGCAAACATTCAAGACACGACATACAAACACAGCGAAGGTAATTTAAAAATTCATAATAAAAGTTTTCTTTGAATGCCTTAGGGGAGGTGCAGGATGCTAGACGGACACTCCATCGCAGGTGGTATCGCCTTTCCTAAGCATAAGTGCTTGAGTTTTGTAGTAAAGTCCTCACAAGAGTTCTTTCAAGGGGGTCACGTGGGACCAGGAGCCCCTGGGCTATTTGCCTGCGGGCCCGCCCCCTGACTTCCGGCGTGGCTGCGTGATCTAGACCCATCACGAGGCCGAACTTGTTCACTCCTGACGTTGTGATCGGTGCTTTCGACTACTTAATACGTTTGGAGGGGTGCTTGAGCTGTTTTCTCCTCAGAACTGAGCTGGGCTAGGTGAGTGATCTGTGGGGACGAAAGAGGCAGCGGTTGGGCCCGGGGCTCCACTCTCGCTGTCAGCCGTCTGTTGGAGGCGTCTAGCCCCAGCGCCATCCGCGACCCCAGGCCCGGCCTCTACCCCTGTTGGACTAGGGTGCCGCCTAGGCGGGCAGGGTTGGCGCAGGGTTCGGGTCTCTCTTCGCGACAGGGCTTTGCGTTGAAGCCTGTCCAGGAAGTAGGGGCAAGGAAGGATTTGCTGGAGGCCATTGGCGGAAAATAACAGTGACGCAGCTGTGCTGTGCTAATGTGTAAGAAGTGCTTACTGGACGAAGCGGCTGCCTGTGCGTTCCCACCAAATTTTCTCATCAAACCGTTGAATTAAGTGTTAATCTTGGCCCCATTTTACAAAGAAGGGAAGCGAGGCCCACACTATATAAATTTATAAGTTTCTTATAAATTTGTAAGAAATAAGTGAAATAGTAGCCCTGCCCGCAAGTGTGGGTTTTAGTAGCTGAAAACCGACGTGGTAACAACTGCATTTTAAAACTACTGTGTAAAATAGAAAGGCAAATTAGATGATGTAAGAACATAATAGAGTGTTTTTGTCTTTTTGATTCAATGTTTCGCTATGCAGTTCAGGCAGGTCTTGAACTTGTTTTGTAGCCCAGGCTGGCTTCCAGTTTACAGCGATCCTCCTGCCTCAGCCTCCTGAGTGCTGGGATTACAGGCGTGCACCACCATGTCCAGCTTCAAGAACATAATTTAATTCTACTTGCAATTGTCTTCTATTTGGAATTAAAAGTCATTTCATGTTACCCATGTTTGCCTCCCCTTCTGCCTTTGTATGGAGTCACTACTATTGCCTTTGTAAATTGCTCGGAACATTTATGCATTGGAGGAGGAAGGAAAACTAGTTTATATAATACTGCATGATTGGTTTGTCCCCACTTGCCTTTTTTGTTTTGGTTTTTTTTTTTGAGACTGCTCAGGGTGGCCTCAAACTCACGGTGATCCTCCCGCCTCAGCCTCCTGACTTCTGGGATTACAGGTGTTTCTCTGTGGTGGATTGATAACGGGTGGTCAACGTATAACACACAGCCAGACTGAATGAGTATGGTGCTGGGTGTGGGAGGCCCACCTGAGGATTGTTGCCTGCTGCATAAGAGTCAGAACTGGAGAAGAAAAGCTACTGGGAGCAGTAGGAAGCTGTTAGGGAGCTGCTGGCTGTCTTGGGCTCTTCTTGCAGAGCTTGTCATATTGGCTTTGCTGATGAACTTGGCTGTTCTCCTCGTCGAAGGTGCTTGGGACCTTGTACCTGAGGGTGGCTGTGGTACCTTTCAGGGGAGCTCTGGGTGAGCCTACTTCCTGGCTCCAGTGCAGATCCCTTGGCCTGCTAGCACAGATCATCCCGCTGGCACAGACTTTCCAGCTTCCACCACTGACCTTTGGTCCTGCCCATCACAGATCCGTGAAACAGGCCTGCATGAGACAGTGTTGTGGGCTCTAGGCCTCCAGTCAGCCTTGGGGGTGTGGGGAGCATTGGGATGGTCTCTAGGTCTTCAGCTGGATGCTTTTGGTCTTAGTGTGTGGACAGATTTCTTGCATTCTCTTTGTATATGATTCTTTGGGTGACTGTTGTAAAAATAATCTTACAGACTATGTGTCGTGTCTTGTAGCCCTTGTAAAGCCCTGACTACAACAGTCATCAAGCCCAGCTTTTCCTCTGTTTTCCTTTTTTTTTGCACTGGGGCTTGAACCCAGAGCCTTTGCACTACCCCCTCCCCCCACCCTTAGTTTTATTTCTCACCAAATCACTTGAGCGTCCAGGCTGGCCTCCAACTTGTGATCATCTTGCCACATCCACTGTTTTGTTGGTAAATGTTTTTTGTCACATAAGATTTTGCGGTAGTTCAGTGGCCAGGGCTCCTCCAATGTTTTCCTGCTTAGCATAGAGGAGGAATTTTGACTCATGCTTGAAATCAAGTTCACCTGTTGGGTTTACTTCCTTGAGTTTTACCTTTGTCTTGACATCCCATAGGCTTTCTTTGAATTTCTCTCACATCAAATGTCAAAAGTAGAACTATTAAAAAGACATCAATATATTATACCACCTGTCAACATCCTCCAAATCATAGTTGAGTACAGTGGCTGGTTTGGGTATGTCTGTTTAGGATTTTTTTTTTTTTTTTTGGTCTTTTTCAGACAGGGTCTCACCATACACGTCAGGCTGTCCTTGAGCTCACTTTGTAGCCCAGGCTGGCCTGGAACTTGCAACAATCCTCCTGCCTCAGCCTACCTTCTGCCTCAGCTGGGATTAAAGGCTCGCATTACAGGCACGTGCCACCACACCTGGCCTATGTTCAGTATTGTCATTCTTGTCAGCTCCCAGCTCCCTTGTTCAGTTAGGTGACCTTTTAGGGTGTACTGTGTGTTCAGATTCGTGTTAGATACTGTGGGTATCCCGGCAGATGCGTGGTATATTCAAAGGTTTCTGTTATGCTTGGGGACAAAAGATTTACGCAAGTGACAGTGAGACCAAGACAAAGGTGGCCCACGCCTATAATCCCAGCACTTGAGAGGCTGAGGCGGGAGGATCCTTGTGACTTCGAGACCAGCCTGGAACTCCCAATGAGATCCTGCCTCAGCCTTCTGAGTGCTGGGATTACAGGCGTGCACCACCATGGCCAGCTTTTTTTTTGAGGCAGAGTCTTGCTATGTAGTCTAAACTGACTTTTAATTCAGTGATCCTCTTGCCTCAGCATGATGCAAAAAGCAAAATAATTTTTAAAATTTATGGTTAAGCCAGGTGTGGGGGTGCACATGTGTAATCCCAGCTCTTGGAGACTGAGGGGGATCGCTGTGAGTTTAATGCTAGCCTGGGATACATAGTGAGTTCAAGTCCATCTTGAACTAGATAACAAGACCCTGCCTCAAAAATAATTGGAGTTGGTGATATTAGCTTAGCGGCAGGGCGCCTGCCTGGCAAATGTAAGGCCCTGAGTTTGATTCCTGGTACCCAGAAAAAGAAAACTACGGTTGAAAATCTTCCTCCAGGCCAGGGATGGAGCTCAGTGGCAAGGTGCCTGCCTGGCAAGCGTGAAGCCTTGAGTTCAATTCCTGGTACCAGAAAAAATCTTCCTCAATTTTATAACTATTTACTTCTCTCTGTACTGCTGTACCATATGGTAAAAGTTTTATTACGTTCTTGCATCTGTGTGTGTTGTATGTGTGCATATTTCCCAAACCAGATCCTTTTGAAAGAGCATAAATCTTTACAAGACTACTTTAAGTGATTGCCATTTGTCTCAGTTAATAGTCACCTAAAGCCCTGCTGTCAGCTCTTACAAACACCAGGTTCTGATTATAGGATACTTTGGGATACTGTGAATTTCTTTTTGGTGGTTAACAAAGGTCTGGGTTATTATTTGGCTAAATGTAAACAGCATCATTGATTTCCATATGGGTCCTTTTAGGTATTTAGAGGTGTGGTTTAAGTTTTTTTTTAATTTCTATGCATAAATTAATGCAGTACTGAATTTGTAATTTTTTTTTTTTTTTGCGGTACTGGGGATCGATAAATTTGTAATTCTTAAAAAGGGTGATATTATGCTCACAAGTTTGAAAGAGAAATGATAGAAAAATGTTTGCTTGAGTTTTCTGGACAGTGGTGAATTAGAACAAGTGTCCCTGTGTTGTGTGCTGACTGAGTTCTTGGACAGTGAGGGATTGTCATTGGATTTTAAGTTGACCCAGTTTTGGAAGCTTCATAGATCTGTTTGTGTAAACAGATCCAGTTTCAACGTAGAGGTTAACAAGTGCGGGTGCACAACGTCCATTAAACTTCCCTCAGACTTAGTGTGGGACTTTGGTTAACAGTTCAGTTGTAGTTACAATTTCAGGGAAGCTGGATGTGGTTGCCATTTAGTGACTCTTGTTAATCCATTATAGACAAGGAAAAATGTAGGTGTTTTCCTTGGTAAAATGAAAATAAAGCATATTTTAGTTGCAACAGGATGTCTTCTCCCTTGTGAAAGTAGGAGAGGGTGTTCTTGGGGAAATGCACTGCCTGGGTGGGACTGTCCTTCGAATGAAGTCTTCATCTGTTCATTCTGGTGCATTACCAGTTGCTTAACTGCTGCCTTTGCTGCTACTACAAATAGGGAAGGCACGAGCTGGACACTGAGGTGCTTGAGAGCATTTGTCATGCTAGTCCTGTTTTGGGGGGGGGGCTGCAGTTGAACTCGGGGCCTCACCCTTGCCAGGCAGCTGCTGTGCCGCTGAGCTACATCCCTGGCCCCAGTCTGTGATTTGCCAGGAGCTGCTAGTTCGCTCCTTCAGCCCTGCTTGGGGCATGTGCCCTGCTGCAGCTCTCCCCGTACCCTGAACCTGTCCCTTTTGATGTACGAGCTTGTCAATGCTAGTTTATTTTTGGCTTGAGAGTAAAGAGAGACAGGAGGCAATAGGCGTTTAATTTCGGATGAATGTGGAAATGTGTTACATCTATTCTGTGTTGGGCCCCATTTCACTTCTCCACTTATTCCCTCAGAAAATGTCACCATTCATTGTTGCTTTATTTTATGGGAGTGGGTACTGGGAATGATCTCAGGACCTCGCCTGCCTGGCGCAGTGCTGCTGAGCTATTTCCCCAGCCCTAACATTCATTTTTGATGTGTAAAACTCTGTGGGCCTGTCTCTGTCCTTTAGGTATGTCTACCACCGGGAAGCCTTCCTGGACGCACCTTCACCGTCTTCGCTGCACTTCCTGCTTGGCCTGTTCGTGCCCTGTTATAGCCAGGGTCGCCTCACGCTCCCTTGTTCCTGTGTTCCCCATTCCACAGTCAGTTTCGCCAGGGAGGGGATTTACATCTATGAGGGCTTTGTCTGCATACTTCCACTCTTCGTTCTTGGAAGCAGGAACTGCCTTATACTGTATGATAGATGACGTTTGATAAGCAGTTTTAAAAAGGACTTCCCTAGCTCATAGCATATGGGATAGGTCTCTTGAAGAATTATTGTGCATTAATATCTAGTTCTTCACTCACAATATTTCTAGTTTGATGAGAGCTGCAGCTCTGGCAGATTGAGATAATTTTGAATCGTGAAGCTGATTCTCTTGCTTGGCTGCTTGATTTGGGGGAATGTGGTTGATGCATGTGCCATTTTGTTTCTAGTAGACCTGTGACAGAAATTCAGTGTTGCTTAAGGGGTGCAGAAGAGCGTCCAGTTCCCCCATGCCCTGGTCCTTCTCATTTAAACACTTGCCTTTAGCTCTAGTCTGTTTCATTTCCCAACAGACGCTGTGGACTTTGAATTTTGAAGCACCCAGCTCCTTTTCAGGGAGGCTGGATAGTGCCCTGAGTTGGTCATATTTAACTCAAAAGGTATCTCAAAAGAAGCCTTTAATTTTATTTATTATTTTGTTTTTGGAGGCAAGGTCTCCCTGTGTAGTTCTGGCTGGCCTCCAACTCATGGCCATCCTCCTGCCTCAGCCTCCCAAGTGCTGGGATTATATGTGTGTACCACACACCTGGTTTGCTTCTTTCCTTTTTTTTTTTTGTTTTTTTTTTTTTTGTTTTTTGACACAGGGTCACACTATGCTGTTCAGGCTGGCCTTGAGCTCACTTTGTAGTCCAGGCTGGTCCCAAACTCACAACAATCCTCCTGCCTCAGGCTCCTGAGTGCTGGAATTACAAGCGTGGACCACCATGCCCAGCTCAGAATACTTTTAAGTACACGTTCCCTGGATAAAGAAATAAATGCATAAAGAAATAAATAGCTCGTTGAGTTTCATAGCCAGATTATTTGCCAGTGAGCATAGCTAGTTGGCTGTTCTTTTCAGACGACTTCCAGCTATTTTTTTGTAAGCTAGATGTATCTGGAATGGAGACTGATTTTAAACCTATAAAGGTTTCCATATGATAGAATATAAAACTTTATATGCAGGGGTGGAATTAATAGAAACTGAGACCCCACATGGAACCAGACCAGACCTTCTGACATGAGAGAAGTCTTTATTGGGGGAGGGACAGAGTAGCAGACTACCTAGTGGACCAAGGTAGCCCAGAGCTGAGGAAAGCGTGGGCCTTTAAGCTCTTTTTTCTGGCGGGGGTGGGGTGGGGTAAGATGTCCTTGGGCCAGAACAGCCCGAGTAGCAGGGAGGGCATCCAGGCCAGAATGGCCCGAATGGCAGAACTTGCCCATGTCAGAATGACCCGAGCAGATAAACTGCCAGAACGAATGAGGGCGGGTTCAGCTTTTGTGGCCGAGGGGAACTGAAGTGGAACAGGTAAGGGAAGGAGAGAAATGTTGAGAGTTAAAGTTTTCCCACGAGGGGGGTGAGGCTGGCTGCCTTGTGACTTATCAGAAGTGGGCCCATATCTATGACTTGTTATTTTTAGTGGGTTTGCATACTGTGCATTTTATGTGTATTGTAAAGTCATTTTCTTAAAGAGTATTTCTTTCTTTCTTTTTTTTTTTTTTTGGTGGGCAGTACCAAGGATTGAACCCAGACCTAAGCCTGTGCTCCGCCTTGAGCTATATTCCCCAGCCCAGGAAAAGTATTTCTTAGGAAAGGGCCTGTGTTGCCTGTCATGTACAGGTGCATGCCTACAATCCCAGTACTCGGGAGGCTGAAACAGGATTGCTGTGAGATGGAGGCAGCCAGTGCTGTGTATTTAGTGGAAGGCCAGCCTGAACTGCACAGCAAGACACTGCCTCAGACAAAACCAAACAATCCTGTACTTGCAAGACTATATCTAGCACGTACTTTGTATAATAAGGTGCTGTGCTAAGTACTCTGACAGATAGATGAAGTGCATTCAAGTCATGCGTTCTTACTTTCAGGAACTTGGTCTACTCTAAATATGAAGCTGGATGAGAAGTGTTACAGCAGACATAGAAACAGCTCTCTTTAGAAACACAAGAGGTGTGTGTGGTAGGTAGAAACTAGGAGCAAGTTCATAGAAATTAGGACTATGAACAACACGTTACACATTAAAGTCGCTGTGTCTGAGAAATGAGGTCACTGGGGCAGAGGAGCTCTGCGGTGAGGGAATGGTAGCTAGGGAAATACTGAAATAGTGGGTGTGAAACGACATAGTACATGTGAACGCTCAGCAGGCTTTTGCTTCTTTTAATTCAAGTGTGTTTACCCTTAAGGAGTGTCTTTGCATTATCAAAACACCAAAAAACCCCCAAAATTTTAGGTTGATTTGACAAAATAAGCGTATTGCCCGGGTTATTTTCTAAGTTGCAAATGTGGTAGTAATAAATACTACAGCAGAGCAGAGTTCAACCAGTGCCTTTGACTAATATGAGCCAAATTTCCGCACCGTTCTCTCCTCAGAAACTGACCTGCTGAGAAAAGTGGTACAGACACGGGGACAAACCTGCTCCTCCCCGCGCAGGCCCAGGACAATGTTGCAAATTAAAAACTCCTACTCCTTTGATGCTCCCTCCTACTTCATTAACTTTGCATCCCTGGATTATGAGGAAGACACAGAAGACATAGACTCATGGTTTGGTAAGTACCTGCTTTCTCTGGCCCTGCCTGGGTTATGCTGAGAATCTTTCACAAATAGAAAAAGTTGCAAGAAAATACCCAGAACATAACCTTTGTTCTGTATCAAGACACCTTGTCATCTAAGATTTTATACAAATACAGTTGACTTATGAAATACATGGGTTTGAACCTTGTGGGTTCTTTTTCTTTTCTTTTTTTTTTTTGATTTGCGATAGTTTGAAGGAACTCAGATGAATTGTATAGCCTAGAAATATCAGAACCATTAAGAATAGAGTAGCTTTGTCATGGGTATAGAAAATGTATGTAGACAATAGTCTTACCATTTGCTACCATAAAAGCATACACAGATGTTACAAAAATTAAAGGCTGGATGTGGTAGTGCACACCTGTAATCCCAGCCCTCTACAGCCTGAGGCAGAAGGATCACAGTGTGCTTGAGGCCAGCCTGGCTTACTTGATGAGTTCAAGACCAGCCTGGATATAAAACAAGATCCTGTCCTAATCAAAAGACAAAAAACTGGGCTGGAGATTTAGCTCAGTGACATAAGTGCCTGCCTGGCAAGCACAAGGTCCTGAGTTTGATCCCTCGTGCCGCAAAAACAAAAAACAAAAAACAAAACAAAAAAAACCAAAAAGGTTAAAATTTGTGCTCACTTCAGCAACACATGTATATACTAGAAAGTAAAAATTTGTCAAAACCTTTGTACATGGTGTTACATGCAGAGAGAACTGTAAGTAAATGTCAAGATGCACTATTAAGGCATAACTGGAACATTAATGCATAGAATTTTGTAGCTGCCTTGTGTTTTGAAGAGCCAAGAGTTCTCTGCAGATTTTCAGCTTGGGTGAGTCAGTGCTATAACTTGAGTTATTCAGGGGTCAGCCATACTTGAAATGCCCAGTTATTTTGGGAATGGATTCTAAGTACAAATTAACGTTATTTTGTAATTTAGTGTTACCGGCCTTGGGGACCCACAGGAAACTCCAGGACTCAGGACCCAGATGTGTGTGTAGTGGTGGCGGCTGCCTGGAAACCTGCTGTCACCATTTGCATGTAGAGCATAGTATTCTAGCTGGACGCTGACACTGATGCAGTTTCCCTCTTACTCAGATTGCTGCAGTTTTACTTGTACTGTTTTTATTTTTTGTGCTTGTATATAAAGTTTTTACCAATTGTTTTTGAAACAGGGCCTTGCTGTGCAGTTTAGGCTGTCCTTGGACTCACTGTAGCCTAGGCAGTCCTAGAATTCATGGCGATCCTCCTGCCTCAGCCTCCTGAGTGCTGAGATTATGGGCCCAGGTCACCACCCCAGCTAAGTTTTTTGCAATTGTGACACTTGTGTAGGTTTGTATGTCTATCATCTCAGTGAAGATACATTGAATAGCCGGGGATAGTGGTACATGTATATAATCAGCACTTAGGAGGCGGAGGCAGAAGAGCTGGCGTGAGTTTGAGGCTAGCCAGAATTATCGAGACCCTGTCTTAAAAAAAAAAATGGTTACAGATATAGCTCAGTAGCATAGTGCCTGCCTTGCAAGCATGAGGTCCTGAGTTCGATTCTGGGTACCCAAAAAAGTATATATGAATATAAATACAAGTAGATATGTAGAGAGAGTAGTTTTAACATCACAAAGATCCTGTGTTGCCCTTTTATTTTTCTTTATTATTATTGAGATCAGAATCTCATTATGCCATGCCGTGCTATTTTCTGCAGGCTGGTCTTGAGCTCGCAAGTGTAAGAGACCCTCCAACCTTTGCCTCTTGAGTGGTTGTAACTGTAGACATGCACTGCTATGCCTGGCTTGTTGCCCTTTTATCTCCTTATTTATGTGAGGCATGATCTTGCTATGTATTCCAAACTGGCCTTGAACTTGCTATGTAGCCTAGGCTATTCGTGGCGCTTCTCCTGCCTCAGCTTCCCAGGTTTCTCAAGTGTGAGTGTGTGCCATCCCACCTGGCTCGTGTTGTCCTTCCTCTTACAACTACACTCATTCCCCTCCCCTCCATCCTCCTTTTTTCTTTTCTTGAAACAGGTCTCGGTGTGCCGACCCAGGAGGCCGTGCACTCGCTGAGGCAGGTCAGGCTCAGGCTTGTGATTAGCTGCATCGGCCTCCCTGCTGCTGGGATTACAATGCGCACCACTAAGCCTGGCTTCCGCAATTCTTTTTTTGTAGTGACCATGCTGGGGATTGAACCCAGGACCTTTGTACCGAGCTACATCCCTAGCTAGCCTCTTTTTTTTCTTTTTTTTTTTTTTGAGACAAGGTTTCACTATGGGCTCAGGCTGGCCTTGAACTAAGATTCTCCTGCCTTATCCTCTTGCCTCAATCTCCCTAGTGTTGGGATTACAGACATGGGCCACAACACCTGTGTTTTTTTTCTGAGACAGGTTCTCACTGTCTAGTTCAGTCAGCCAGAAGTCACTATGTAGCGCAGGCTGGCCTTGAACTCAGGATGATCTTCCTGCCTCCTAGGAGCTGGGGAGTACAAGTGTGCACCATCATGTGCCCATGGTTTCTTTTTTGTTTTGTTTTTTTAAAGAGACAAGATCTAACTTAGTGGCTCAGGGTGGGTTTGAACTTGCAGTCCTGACTCAGCCCTCAAGGGTGCTAGAATTACAGCCTTGTGCTACTACCACCTGGTTCCTCAGTTTTTTTTTTTTTTTTTGTTATTAGGAATTAAACTCATGACCTCATGTTTGCCAGGTAGGTACTGTGCCACTGAGCTATATCTCTGGCCTCCTCAAAATTTTTTTTTTTTTTGGTCTTTTTGACACAGGGTCTTGCTGTGCAGTTCAGGCTGGTCTTGAGCTCACTTCATAGCCCAGGCTGGTCTTGAACTCACAACGATCCTCCTGCCTCAGCCTCCTAAGGGCTGGGATTATAGGCGTGCGCCACCACACCTGGCCTGTCAATTCATTTTGAAATGGAGATGAAATGCTACTAAGACCTTAAGTCCCTTGCCTAGATAGGATCTGTGATTTAGTTCCTGTGATGTGGGATAAACCCTAAAATCAGGTCAACAATAAAGATGTGGTTATGCCTTTGTATAACTTAGGAATAATATGTGAGAACAGTAGTTGATCGGGTCCCTTCACTTTATCCTTTCTCCTTTCTGTTTTAGGAGAAATCTTTAGTTTGTGGTAGCACCAAAATGATTCCACCGTAGTCGTGTTTACACTCACAGTGCCGTGTCCAAATGTTACGGCAGCTGTGTTTTCTTGGAGAAGGACGTCAGGGGCGTCCAGTGGGGGTCCTGACACAGGAGTCTGTTGGAAGTGGCATGGGAGGAGAAGCAGAGAGAGGAGAGTCAGCTGTCCTGGACGCGTCTTCCCCTGCCCTTGCTTTGCTGGGACCTGGAGAGTGTGCCTGGGCTGCGGATTTATTTAAAAAAATAAGAACAGAAAACAGGCAAAAATTAAGTACTAGCATAACCATACACAGTGTGGAAGCAAAAACATTATCTGCAGTCTTTTGTCTTTTTGAGACAGTCTGTCTACACAGTTTAGGCTGGTCTTGAACTCACAGCAACCCTCCTGCCTCAGCCTCCTGAGTGCTGGGGTTACAGGCGTTACAGGCACCATGCCCGGCTCTTTAAGATGACCTTAGGTCTGGCATCACTTTCCTGTTTTCTTCCGGATGGCCCCATCTTTTTGCGCAGAGGAGTTGTGCTGGGGCTTCCTGCATTCCTGGAGCCCGGTCAGTGGGCGGTGGTAGAACAAACCTTTTCCTGTGTGGCACTGACTCTCAGCACAGCGGAGCCTAGGATAACAGGCCTCGAGGGGACTGGCTCTGCACCATTCTCCCATGTCCCATGCTCCCAGCCGTGGAGAGGAATCTGGGCAGGAGGTAGCCAGGCATTTGCTGGCGGTGAAAGGAGCGTGATGTACCTGGGGGGCCACGCTGTGTGGCCCTGATTGTGTGTTCAGCAAAGACGAGGAGCTGTTCACAGGTGGAATTGGTTCTTGTTTATTGTACATTGCAGTGTTGCCATCTTTCAGTGATAGTTTCTGGACTCTTACCTCTGACATAAAATGTACTCGTTTCCTTTTGGATATTGAAATTTTGCCTATTTTTGGTACATCAGGTGGAAGAAGCTGGGAAGGTGTTTTACTCCCCAGGTTTTTTTTTTTTATTCTTTTTTATTTAAGAATAAAGGAAGAAAATACACTCCCCATTTTTAAGTACCAGTCTCTGATTTGTTTTGCTTCCTGTTTGGATAATGGTACCATTTCCTTCTTACAGAGAAGAAGGCCAGTGTGCTTCTTGGGGAAAACAGGCCAGGAGAGCTTTTTCAGAGAGAAACCTGCTTGAGAAAACCAAGTCTTCAGCGAGCTAGTCTCACACCTTTGCGACCAGGTAAGAAAGAAAATCACAGAAAAAAGCGGGTAGAAAGGTGGAACAGTATATTAGGAGCCTGAGGACTGAGGAAATTACCTAAATGCTGTATCTCTTGGTAAAATGGACTAACTCATTTCACAGTGAATGTAAACCCATGTGCGTGTTATGGGTTTTAAAAAACAATCTGTTGTGTCTTGAGCTGATGTAGAATTTCATGGCTAAGTACATAACTGTTGCCCCCCCCCTTTTAAAGTACTGTGAATTAAACCTAGGGCTTTTATACGGAGGTACATCCCAGCCTTTTATTTTATTTAATTAATTAATTAATTTATTTTTGAGACAGGGTCTGGCTATGTAGTTCAGGCCGGCCTTGACCTCACTTTGTAGCCCAGGCTGGCCTTGAACTCTGCAATGATCTTCCTGCCTCAGCCTTCCAGCCCTTTTAAATTTTTTTTTATTTTGAGAGTGTCATTAATTTGCTGAATTGCTGGAATTGGGCGGGAATTTAAGTCCTCGTACTTTAGTCTCCCAGAGTGCTGAGGCTAGAGGTGTATGTCACCATGCCTGCCCCATAACTTGTATTTTTGTGTCAAGATTAAATGTAACCTAATCTGGATTTGACTGGGAGACATTACGACAGGAGAGAAATACACTGCTTGTCACCATGCAGGAATTCTTCTGATGAAAAAGCTGGGTATGGTGACGCAGGCCTGTAATGCCTGCACTTGGGAGGCTGAGGTAGGAGGGTCGCCATGAGTTTGAGGTCAGCCTGAACTATACAGTGAGACTCTGTCTCAAAAACAAAACAAAGAAAAACCCAGAACACAAAAGTTCTGATTTAAAAAACTGATTGACATTTAACCTAGTAGTTACTAAATCTGTGGAATATTGTCTGTTTGGTCAGAACCTGAGAACATGCTTTAAGATGTTGTAAGCCCTCTTGAAAATGGTTCTTTGTTAAAACAAGAAATCAGTTCTGTTGTACATCTAATTCACATATCATGTAATTTACTTCTGGTGCATTTCAGTGTCTTGGTGTTTTTACAAAGTTGTACAGTCGTTGCCATAAGTATTTGAAAATTGTATCTCACTTAGTGTGCGCATTTGTAGTGCACAGTGGCCACGCATGCCCTGGGCCCTGGTGTGTGGATGCAGCAAGTTCTAGCTCCTCTTTATGCCTTCAGTCCTTTCCCCACACCCCTCCTTCTCTTGGTCCCCTTTTGCAAAAGGTCTGTCTCCCTGTATCTGTCTTTTATTTTGGTCTTTATTTATATTTTGGTTTTTTCACAATAAACCGTGTGATATTTAAGTTTGTTTTATTTCACTGAACACTATGGTCTCAAGATGCATCCATTTCCCGACAAATTACTAAAGTTTATCCTTGTTTATGGCAGAGTAGTGCTCCATTGCGTATGAATACATTTTACTCACTCGTCTGTTGATGGACATACAGGCTGTGTCCCAGATGCTGAGCTGTGCTGCTGTAAACATGGCATGCGTGCATCAGCGTAGTAAGGACCTTTGGAAACTGAAACCGGCCTCAGTCACGTCGTTAATTAGAGGGTTGTGTTGGAAACAGATACAGTCTCAGGGAACTTGTTCAGTCTGTATTGTGAGCTGCTAAGCTGACTTTAAATAATTTTTTTTTATTTTAAAAGTAAAAACAAAAACATATTAACAAACCGACATCCGTGTATAAAGTAGCACAGGAATAGTACAGGCAATACTGAATTACAGACAGGGTGACAGAATTAACAGCGGCAGCTGTATTACGTTTTGATAACTTTAAAGTGGTTACTCAGGAAAACAAATACAGACATGCAAGATGGATCAAACAGCTAATCATGAACTGTTCCTTTCAATAAAGCGGTAGAAGACAGTAGTACAACTGTGTTAGCTATCCTCCACTACATAATTTCCTCCTCTTTTCTCTTTTCCTTTATCCCAGTTGCTCTTTACTTCTGAGCAGTTTCCTTTCGTTTCACAATGTCTATCATACCTCCGAATTTTTATTCATTCTTTCAGGTTCTTACACTAGTGAGACAATATGTTGCTTACACATGGAGGTATTGTTTCCTTCACTTACGAGTGTGGTCTCTAGTTGTGACTATTTACCTGTAAAAGCCTTGACTTTATCTTTCTTTATAGCTGAGTAATATTCCATTATATAAAAAATGCCACGATTTTTTATCCAATCCTCAGTGGTTTAAATAATTATTAATGGACATAGGTGATATCTTTTTTGAGACAGGGTCTTGCTATGCAGTTCAGGCTGCCTTGAGCTTACTTTGTAGCCCAGGCTGGCCTCGAATTCCCAGTGATCTTCCTGCCTCAGCTGGGATTACAGGTGTGTGCCACCATGCCTGGCCTTTTCTCTCTCTTTCTCTCTCTCTCTCTTTTTTTTTTTTTTTTGCTTTTTGAGACAGGGTTTCACTATGCAGCTCAGGCTGGCCTTGAACTCACTTTGTAGCCCAGGCGGGCCTCGAACTCACGGTAATCTTCCTACCTCAGCCTCCCCAGGGCTGGGATTACAGGTGTGCGCCGCCACATCTGGCTTGCCCATGCCTTTGTTTTGAGCCCTATCCGAGCTCTTTTTTAGATTTTTATTTTGGGATAGTATCTTGTAAATTGCAAAATTTCCTGGACTGGGCTTGAATATGGGATCCTTCTGCTCCAGCCTCCCAGAATGCCGGACGTTACTAGTGTGAGATGTCCTGGCTGGCATTATTTTAACCTGTTTGATAAGTTAAAAATGTTCTGTATCTTTGTTTATAAGGGATCTTGGCTTTTTTTGTGATAATCTGCCTTATGGATTGAGTTGAAAAATACTTCGTTTTAGTTTTTTAGAGGAATTTGTGTAGAATTGATGTTTTTCTCAAATCTTTGTATGTAGAATTAACTAGAGAAGTCATCTGGGTCTGGACTTTTCACTGTGGGAAGGCTCTAACGTAAAACTCAGTTGTCTTACCAGGTATACATGGTCTTTGTCTGTGGTGCTGGAGGTGGGATGTGGGACCTCGCGCATGCTGGCGTGTGTTGTCTCACCTAGCTGTACTCTCGATACGCATCATTTTCTTTTTGAGTGAGCTGTTATTGTCATTCAAATCATATATGTCCTAGTTCATAAAGTGAATGTTTTATTGCCTAAATATCACAAACATGTACTAAAATGAGTAGAAAAGAATGAATGAAAAACAATTTATAGGCAAGAAGATTTCCATAATATTTCCTTATTGTCCTTTTTTAATATTTACAGATTTTATGATGATGTCACCTCTCCTATTCCTGTACTGCTAAATTATGTCTTGCTGTTTCCCACTCAGGCCAGCTGGGATTTAGCACTGTTACCGATCTGCTCCAAGAGCCTGCTTTTGATCTCATGATGTTTTCTTTGATCCATGTGTTACTGAGCAGTATGTGATTGATTCCAAATATCTGAGAAGGGTTGTCTAGAAATCTCTCATTGATTTCCGAGCTAGTTAATGCCATTGTGGTCAGAAGCATACTTTGTGTGACTTGAATCCTTTTAAATGTACTGAAACATGTTCCTCTCGCTTACGGTGTGGTCCGTCTTGCTAAGTGTCCCACATGTGCTTCAGAAGAATGTGGAATCTGCTGTCTTGCACGGACAGTTAGATCTCAGTTAGGTCAAGTTGCTTGACAGTGGGTTTATTGTTTTTTGTTTGTTTGTTTGTTTCCGTTCTGCAGTGATTTCTTTCCCTTGAAAGATTTCAAAATTTTTATTAGGGTTCTGGTGTTCTAAAATGCGATGAAGCTGTGTTTGCAATGCTTTTGTTCTGGTTTTCTGACATGGTATCCGAGGCTGGTAAGATGCTAGCAAATACTGGTCATGGGTCCTTCATTTCTGCTTCACCCAAAGTAGTTGTTTTAAAAATTTTTTACTTGACATAACTTTAGATATTTACGAGATAGGGTCTAATAATTTGATACTCATATACAATGTATAAGCAAAGCAGTTTTTCTTTGGGATTTGAGTGCTAATTTTTGGTCTCCCACAGTTGAGAACGTTTACTGTAAAGAGGCAGAAAACGTGAATCTTACAGAACATGCTAAGTCATCTCATGCTTGCTGCCCCCTGGAAGGAGAGGAAGCCAAATCAAGAGCCCCTGCAGCCCAGCCGCAGAGGTGAGACTGTGTAGGGGCTCAGCTATGTTTATGATAATCATATTTAAAGCCAGTAACATGTGATGAAGCAAAGCAGCATGATGAATGTCGTGATAGTGTAAACGTTTCTGATGGCTTTGACAAAAATGGCCTCGGGGGAGCTGTACTTCCTGCAGTTCTAGACTGTGAGAGACTTCAGAGCTGTGGGCTGCAGGTGAATTTATAGGTAAGGGCTGGGAAATAAAGGCGAGTTGACTGCAGGGTACAGCTTCAAATCTTAGTCAGGTAGAGTTCTTCCATCTTCCTAATGTCAATGTCTTTTTTTTTTTTTTATGTTTTTGAGACAGGGTCTCGCTATGCAGTCCAGGCTGGCTTTGAGCTCACTTTGTAGCCCAGGCTGGTCTGAAACTTGTAAAGATCCTCCTGCATCAGCCTCCAGAGTGCTGGGGTTACAGGCGTGGGCCACCACGCCCAATCCCATTGTTATTACTATAATTATAATTATTATTCTTCTTATTTTAAAGTCGGCCATTTCCATGGGAGCAGTTCAGAGTTAGTGCATGTACAGCGTTGTGGGGCTGTTATTTCATTCTAGTTTCAAAACGTTTTTACCCCAAAAGAAAGCCTGGTGTTCACTAAGCGTTTACTCCTCATTCCCCTCACGTGCAATTGCTTTCTGAGTTGCAGGCTCGTGTTACATATAGATATTTCACATAACTGGTATCATAAAATGTGACATTTCTTTTTCGTCAAGATAGGGTCTACTATATAGGCAGCTGGCCTTGAGCTCTTGATTTTCTTGCTTCTGCCTGCGAAGTGCAAAGGCTGCGATTACAGGCACGCACCACCAGGCCCAGTCAATATAACCCATTCTGTGTCTGTACTATACTTTTAATGACTATTTCTTCTTAGAGATTAACTTTCACAGATTAAAAATGAAATTTGGGATTTGAATCAAAATATAGGGGAGTGGATGGTAGAAACTGATAATATTTGACTACAAATAATGAATACCTGGCCAGCCATTACATATTCTCTTCATTTTCAAATATTTTAAAATTCTCCATAATACAGATAGAAGGCCGGGAATGGTGGCATGTGCGTGTTGTCTCAGCACTTAGGCGAGAGCAGGTGGATTGCTGTAAGTCCGATGATGGGCTGGGCTACATGGCAAGATTCTGTTTCTCAAAAAAACAACAAAATTGAGTTTGAGCATTTCTGTTCTGAAATCAGAAATACTTCCAAATTTGAAACTTGAGCAGTGATATGACATTCAAAGTTCTGGAGCATTTCAGCTTTCAGAGTTTTGGGGTAGGGGTGCTCAACTAGTACAATCTATGCAAATATTCCAAAAGCTGAAAATCTCTGAAATCTGAAACACTTTCAGCTCTAATCATTTGAATCTGTTTAATGTGTTGTACTGTTAAGGATTTTTACTCAGAAAATATTGAAAAATGAAACAACTACATAACTAGAAAGATATACCATGCTAATAGATCAAGAGATTTACTAGTTTATTTTGGAGACAAGGTCTTGCTGTACATCCCAGGCTGGCCTTGAACTCACTACGTAGCCCAGGTTGGCATCCAACTCACAGCAATCCTCCTGCCTCAGCCTCCTGAGTAGCTGGGACCACAGGCCTGCCTCAGTGCACCCCACTCTTGTTTCCTTTCTTTTTTTTGTTTGGTATGGGGAATTGAACTAAGGACCTCGCGCTTGCCAGGCAGGTGTTGTGCTGTTGAGCTATATCCCCGGCCCCAAGAGATTAGATTTTGAGAGTGTGTATAATAACTGCATTTTTGCAGTATATAATGATTATGATCATAGTGGGAAGTTGGTGCATGTGCATAATGCATCTCAGTTCTATGTATTCCCCGCCCCCCTCCGATTTTTCATAGCTCTTTGTACTTTGACATACTTTCACTTTTCTGAAGAAATTTGTACATTTGTCGTAGATGTGTTCATTGTTGCTAACAGTTTTATCACTGTCTCTGCCACAGGGTATCACTTAGACTCCCCACTCAGAAGGATTTGAAGAAGAAAGAAAAACACCATGTTCCCATGATAGCAAAGAGATGCACCACTTCCGTCATCAGTGACATTCTGCCTTCCAAAAAAGTGAAAGTGTAAGGAGACACAATGTGTTTTTTTTTTGAGATAGGATTGCACTGTAGCCAGTCCTCTTGCCTCAGCCTCCCCAGTGCTGGGATCACAGGTGTAGTGTGCACCACCGTTCCCAGCTAATCTACACACTTCTAATTGCCAAAGGCAGACATTCTCTGCTTTGTATACCACCTATAAGTTAAATTTCTTTCCTGAATTTAAGCTTCTGAGTGAACTGAGTACAATTATAGGTGGGTACATCTTCAGTTTATTGTACCTGGGGCTTGGGAAACTCCTTAGCCGTGACCATGACGAGCAGTGTTCTACCTGTGTCGCGGAGGGTGACTCACCTTAGTTGACACAGACTTGACCGCTGTTTACTTCTGTGGCTAAGGACAAGACAAATACATGGTATTTTTTCCTATCGTCAGTGAGGAATCTTGTTGCAAACAGTATTCAACTAGAGTTTAAATAATAGTAACTTGTTTACTTTATAGAAGTTCACAGTTTACTGCTGGCTTTGGTTCAGTTAAACGATGCTAAGGTATTTTCTGTGCTACCTAGCTTTTTTTGTAAAGTACTTGTTGCTTAAGATGGCTGCTCTATGGCTTTTTCCTTTGGCTTTTTTTTTTTTTGAGACTGGATCTTGCTATGTAGTTCAGGCTGGTCTGTCTCTCCTTCTGTCTCAGCCTCCCAAAGTGGTGGGATTACAGGCATATACCACCATGCCAGGCTTCCTTTGACTTCTGATTGACTGTTACAAGATAACTGCCATATCTGTGGGCATAATATCCATGTGCAAGAGAAAAATGATAAGTGAAATCACACTTTCATACCAAGAAAGTGAAATTGCAGGGCACAGCAGCGTCCTTCTGTAATCCTGCTGCTATTGGCTTTGAGTCAGTCTTTCCATCCATCCATCTAGCTGTCTGTCTGTCTGCCTAATCTGTCTAATCTGTTTGAGGCAGGGGCTTGCTGTGTACTTCAGACTTCTGGCTGGCCTTGAGTTGACTGTGTAGCCCAGGGTGGCCCTGAACTCATGGCAGTCCACGTGCCTCAGCCTCCCGAGTGCTCATATTACAGGTGTGTACCACGATGCCTGGCTGTTTTCTTTCTTTTTTTTTTTTTCCTTTAGCTTCTGTTTTGACACCCTGCAAAGGCTTTTAATTTTTATTTTTATGGTACTGGGGATTGAGCCTGGGTTAGGCAAACAGATTCTCACTGAGCTATGTACTGAGTCCTTTTAAAATTGATAAAATATTGCTGGCATCAAATTAATCTTTAAATTTTATTTTAATTAATTTTATTGATTGATTGTCTTTTGGAGACAGCATCTTGCTGTGCAGTTCAGGCTGCCCTTGAGCTCACTTTGTAGCCCAGGCTGGTCTCTGAACTCTCAGTAATCTTCCTGCCTCAGCCTCTCAAGTGCTGGGATTATACGCGTGCATCACCATGCCCAGCTATAGTTTTTAAAGTTTATAAATTGACAGCTTATGATTGTATATATTTATGGGATACAATGTAATGTTAAGACTTGTAACAGCAGTATAGAATAATGAAATGAAGATAATATATCCAGCACTAGCAATACTTAACATTTTTTTGTTGGGGGAACAACTGAAATTCACTCTTAGTAATTTTGAAATTTAGAAGTAGTAATACACTATTATTACTATATTAACTATGCTGAGTAGTAGATCTTAATTAAACACTTAAGATTCTTTTGTCTGAAATTTTCTTGCCCTTTTCACTCTATCTTTTCTTTCCATCCCCAGCGTCACATTATTTTAACACCTACGTACCAGCTGGCTTGATCGCGCTCCTGTTCCTGTCCTAACCCTTTCTGCACTCCTTTCAGCTAACTGGCTCTTTGCTCAGTGGGTGATGTTGTCGCTGCTAAGCATGGCCGCCGCACTGCAGAGCCATCTGATGAACAGTCGTTAACATTCTATGAGCGTGGGTTTTCTGTTCCTTAACTTGCAGTGGAGAAAATCGACTGAGACGGGTTACACAGTTTGCCCAGGTCCCTGTGGGCAGAATCGGCCCTGGACTTTGTCTTCTGTTGTACCTAGTCTGCACTGTTGCCGTTCTTCTTGTGAAGGTTTCCCCCTTCTTTCCTTATTACTCCCCCCTGCTTGTTTCAGAGGGTGCGGCAGCCCCGCCCCGGGGCCGCAGCCCACTGTCCTTTTCTGCCGTCCCTTCCCTACCGCTCGGGCTTCTCTGTGAGGCAGGCAAGCGAAGCATGGGCTGGCGGGCGGGCGTTTTGGATCCCTCATTTTCAAGGCTATTTCCTGGCTCGGTCTTACTCGGGGGGGAAACAATGCAGTAGTCTCTCTTCTACTTTCTGTCATTTTTTTGGAATATGTGACATTTATCTTCCTGAGTCTGGCTTATTTTGCTCAATAACGATAGTTCCCAGGCCCATCCTATTTCTTTATTGTTTTTGGAGACAAGTTCTTGCATTTTAGTTCAGGCTGGGCTGTCCGTGAACTCACTGTAGCCTAGGCTGGCCTTATACTCAGTAGGCTCGTGTCTTGGCCTACTGAGTGCTGGGATTGTAGGCATCTGCCACCATACCCAGTCATCCATTTCTCTGCAAATGGCTAGTAAATCTTTTTGTGGGTAAATAATACTCCATTGTGTATATATACCACATTTCCTTTATTCATTTGCTGTTGGGTACCTAGGGTGACTTCATGTCTTAAGTATTGTATATTAATACATTTCAGTAAACATGGTTATGCAGGTGTCCCTATAGTATTCTGACTTTAATTGCTTTAGGTATAAACCAAGGAGTGGTATGTCTGCATTAATGATAGCTATAGTTTCAGATTTTTAGGGAGTCTCTACTGATATCCATAGTGGCTACACTAACTTTCATTCCCATCAGCAGGGTAGAAGGTTCCTTTTCCCACTCACATCCTTGATAGCATTTAATGTTTTTTGTATTTTGTTTTGTTTTTGAGACAGGGTCTCACTATGTGGTTCAGTCTGGCCTTGAACTTGTGATCCTCCTGTCTCAGCCTCTGAGTGGTGGGCTTATGGGCCTGTGAATGTGGGGGGTGGTGTCTTTTTTGTGTTCCTGCTAAGAACCATTCTGACTGGAATGACATGGCATCTTAGCTTTTGTTTTGCGGAGGGGGATGTTCCTCCGTGGAGGGTCCTTAGAACTGTGGTGGTGTGAGGGTTGTCTCCTGCTTGTAGCAGTGAGGACAGTGGCCCCGCAGACAATGGAAATTTTACTGTACATGATGGGTCCTTGCGATGATTACTAGTTTTTCTTTTTGCTCCACTTCGTTGTTTGTTTATTTGTTTATTTAGTTTGTCTTTTTGAGACAGTTCAGACTGGCCCTGAGCTCACTTTGTAGCCCAGGCCGGTCTCGAACTGGCCTTGATCCTCCTGCCTCAGCCTCCTGGGTGCTAGGATTACAAGGGTGCACCCCCACGCCCGGCTTCCTTGTTTACTTAGTTTTCATTGAATTTAAATTTGTTTTGTATTTATCTTTAAACTTCTGCCTTGCAGACACAAACTGAAAGCCCAAGAAGTAGATCCCAGAATTGGTGACGGTGGGCCCATCTTCCTGAGGAGACCAACTGTGAAACCACCCACTCAGCCTTTTGGCTTTGATTTGGAAACTGAGAAAAGAATTCAGCAGCAGGAGTCAAAGAAGAAATCAGAGGATGAACACTTTGAATTTCATGCCAGACCTTGCCCTGCTATGATCTCGGGAGGTGTTGTGATAAGAACAGCTGAGGCTTTGCGAGCCGGCGGAAGTGCCCTGCCTGTCACTGAGTGCCCCTCTATCCCCAGAAGCTCTGCCGTAGTGCAGCAGGTAACTGGGAGCAGGGCGCCGTGAGAGGAGGAGGCAGAGACGATAAAATGACACCCAAGTGATTTTGTGCTCAGACTTAAAAAGTGCAGTAGTGAAGACAGCGTATGTATAGATAATTTGAGATAGGCAGAAGCATCTTGAGAGATGACAGTTTAAAGTGCCGTATGAATTCAGAGGAGAGAATGGTTTCTGCCAGGTAGGTTTATGGAGGAGGCAGCGTTCGCCCTGAGCCTTGGCACTGTGTCGTTGTCATCTTGTGTTGTCATGATACCCGACCCTTGTACCCTTTTCCTATGGAGTCAGCCCTCAGCAGCTGGGGGCTGGTTACAGATGCCCGGATGCTTCATGTGAGATGCTACAGATGTTTTCATATCAGCTGCACAGTTATCACCGGCTTTAGTTTTGAGGCATTCAGGGTGACCTCAGATTCCTGGGTTCAAGTGATGCTCTGCAGAAGCCCCCTCTGTAGCTGTGACGTGGGACACATGCCATCATACTCAGCTTACTGTCCGCTTTCTTTCTGCTGGTTTTAGAGTCAGCTATGGTTTTTGGTAAAACCATGATATATTACCTTTGACTGGATCCCTGTTTTTGTTTATTCTGTATTCTTAGCGCTAGGTCAAAGTTATATTTCCCAGGTCTTATAAAATTCATGATTACGTCTGGAAATTTTTCTTCGCCATATCCTTTTTCAGTGGAAAGCTTTTTTCAAATGAGTCCTGTTTTCTCTTCACAATGCTCCTCCCTGCCTTCTTTTCTTTCTAGTTCTGAAGTACATGTACTACAAGCCGGGTTCTGCTTAACAGCAAAGTGTAAGAACCCCCTGAACACCTGTGCGGTTGGTTTCTAAGAGCTGTGCTTTTCTTTCTTTGTCGTTGTACCCTTAATGAATAGTGTTCTGAATATGACAGGGCAAAGGTAGGTTGTATGGAATCCTCAGGTTCTGGAGCCAGCAGGGCGCTGTGTTCTTATACATCCACGGGGCCATCATCCATATTCCCTTCTGTCCATCATCTGTTACAGTTTCAGGAAGTGGGCCCAGGGCCTTCTGCCACCACCTCAGTATGTTCATCTTAGTTTTTTGTTGGTGGTGGTGGACATTTTTTGTTTGTTTTTGTCTTTGATACAGGGTGTCATTTTGTAGTTCATGCTGGCCTTAAACTCTCTAGCTCAGGCTGATCTTGAACTCACAGCAGTCCTCTTGCCTTAACCTCCCAAGTGCTGGTATTATAGGCATGTGCCATTATACCTGGCATTGTGTTCATTTTATATATAGGAAAACTGTGGCTCAGAGAAAAGAAATTGTTTCAAGACTTTTATAACAATCATTTGGTGTTCCTTTGTTTTGGTGCTGGGCACCAAGCCGAGCCCTGGGCCTCACACATGCTAGAGAAGCACTGGACCACTGAGCCGCATCCCTAGCCGGCAGTCATTTGCTAACTGGCTTTTAGTAACATTTTTCCTCTGGGTGCTTGGCTGCTCCTTCCCTCATGTCCCCCCCTCCGTATGTTTTTTTTAACACTACACTTAGTTTTTACTACATTTTTAAACCTAGCTTAAAAATCACTTCAATTTGTAACTTAGACTCATTTTAATGGGAACCTTTAAATGAAAAATAAATGGAAAACTACTACATAGATGGAAAGCTACTAGTTTTTGTCATGAATGACATGATAAGAGCTAGCACATGAAGCTTGTTATACACTGGGTTTTTGTTACAAGCTGTTTATATAATAACTGAATTCTCACAACACCTCTGAAGTAAGTGCTGCAGATACTTTTATTGATCTCTACAATTAGCAAACAGTAGTAAAGTAAGTTGTCCAAGGTCACAGGGCAGCCAGGGGCAAAGTAGGACGAGGTTATGTGGGCCCAGCGTTCATGCTTTTCAAATAGAAGGTTTTTGGGTTTAGATTTTCGCTGTTGTTGATGTTTGGCTTTTTTGTGGTGTTCCGGATGAACCCAGGGCCGCAAGTGCTCTCCCACGGAGTGATGCCCCCAGTCCGAAGGTAGCACTTAAAACAGATCGCTTTTCTTGTTCTCTGGAAACTCCACCATGAAGTGGTAAGTGAGGAAGGGTGACTACAGTCCGTTAAGAGTTGGTTAAGATCTTAAAGTAGCGCTGTACCTGGTTGCCTGGAGAACTGTAAGCTGATCTAGAATGCATTGGATAGGTAAGGTGTTGCTGAGTTGATGTGCTGTGCTAAAGAAGAGTGTTTGCTAAATCCTGCTGATGGGGCTGGGAATATAGCTCAGCAGTATAAGTGTTCACCTAGCAAGCCTGAGGTCATGAGTTTGATTCCTGGTACCAGTAAGTAAATAAATGAATCCCAGTGGTTGTCAGAAGCCTGTGCGGCTCTTATGTAAATAATTTCCTGAGTCCCAGCCCTGCAGTTTTGATTTGTTGGGCCTAGTGTAGAGGAGGCTCAGGTGAAGAACTTAGGATATAGTGCCTGATGCACAGCAAGCAGTCATGCTATTAATAGCAATAACTGACATTTTATTGAGTGCTCATATTGTTTTGAGTGCTTTACATAGTCTTGTTTTTCATAATAACTCTGTTATCCCTATTTTTAATTTTTTTTGGTACATTTTAGATACATATATAGTGTTCCTGTATTTTTTTTTTTTTTTTAAAGACCAGGGTCTCTCACTGTAGTTCGGGCTGGCCTTGCAGGTGCTGGGATTATAGGTCAGTGCCACCACACCCTGCAGTGTCCCTATTTTTTAAGATGAGACAGACACTAAGAAATATCACTAAGAAATACCTAGGGTCCAGAACTGGGTTTTGAGCCCATTACTTTCTTAAACCATATAGTATTCTATCCCACAATGCTTAATACTGTTTCTTTGCCACATATAGCTTTTGAGTTTGACACTGGCTGTTTGCCACACTCTCTACTAAAATTTGTAATTTTTTTCTTAGACAGAGTCTTGCTCTGTATTGTTGGCTGGCCTCAAGTTTGATTATATAGCCCAGGTTGAGTCTTGAGCTCATGGTGATCCTCCTGCCTCAGCTTCGCAAGTCCTGGGATTTTGGGGCATGTGCCACTATGCCTGGCTCAATTTTTGGTTTCTAAAAAGTAAATCATAGGACATTTTATGTGTATTCACCCCACCCCTTCCCTGGTTCTGAGGATTTAACCTAGCAAGTGCCCTACCACTGAGTTACAGTACCTGTCTCATTTTGTTTTGTTTTGTTTTTGTTGTTTTGAGATAGGGCCTTTGCCGTGTAGCTCAGACTGGCCTTGAACTCACTGTGTAGCCCAGGCTGGCCTCAACTTGCAGCAGTCCTGCCTTAGTCTCCCAAGTGCTAAGATTATAGGCGTGCGCCACCATGCCCAGCTCCCTAGCCCTTCTAAAATTTAATTTTGAGATGGGATCTTGCTAAGTTGCCCAGGCTGGCCTTGCATTTAAAATTCTCTTTAGCTCCCTGAGTAGCTGTGATCACAAAAGGAGTCTTTGAAAGGGGGATCGGCTTCCCCATAGAAATGTGTTTAAGAGTCATGGGTAGAACTGAGATTAGGTCCTGCACTTGGGTGGTGGAACTGCAGAGCCTGCCCGTCAGAACCTGATGTGGCATGTCTTCCGCTGCTGTCATTCTCTTCCATGCCCCCAGCACTGAAGTTCCGTTTCCTTGTGTCCTCAGTGATCTTGCGGTGTCTCGCGTGGGGATGGTAGGTGGCAAGGAAACAATGGAAGCAATGGGAGACGAGCTTGGGCACCGTGAGGCAGAGACGAAGGTGGCTCCTGGGCAGAGGTGGAGGGTGAGACGTGCAGCGTGGGGGGTGCACTCACTTGGGGCCAGCTCGTAATGGGGCTGGGCACCACGGGGGTGGGGTTGGTGTCAGCGAGGGCAGTGAGTAATTTTAGCGGAGATATTTTAGGGATAACTTAGGGAAACCAGCACCCTCCCCACCCATTCCCTGAGATAACATTGCTTCATGGTAATTTCTTAACTGCTCTGAGACAGGTCTGAGAGCTTGTCCCAGGGCACATGGGAGCATTTCCTGCCTGGGGAGAAGTGTTCTTCCCCATCTCCCACCCTGCCTGCTGCTGCTTACATTTATCTTCTGTCCACCTGCACTGCCCACATCTGGCTGCACATCCTTCCCTCACGGGTATCTTACCTAAATTTCCCCAGTAGCTTTTGGCTTCATATTCTGGTTGAGAACTATTACAAAAATTAGGGAGTATTTAATTGATTCCTTACTCATCGTCTCTTTTTGCACTGGAATGTGGGAATTCCTTGTGGACAGGCCTGTGTGTGTCTGTATTGTACACTCTGTATCCCCAGCACCTGGCCAGCGACACCCCAGCACCAACACTCCAGCCATGGATGATGGGGTGACAGAATACACTGACATGCACCAGCATGTATTTCTAGCTTATTAGACACTGGGAATTGAAACACGGGATCAGATGTCACCCTCGTCCTCAAAGCGTGCACAGGCTGGTAGAGCAGATTGACGTGTAAACACGTCAGTGCAGCAATAGTAACCGGTATATGCCCGTTACTCTCAGGCCTTTCTGCAGGTGCTGTGGAGAAGAAAAAGGCAACATCCTGGCCTTCAAGGAGCTCATAATTCAGACTTAAAACTGACCAAATAAGAAGCCTGCTCTTATTCTGGAAACTTGATTTCCTTTTCAGAATTTCAGATTGAGGCCCCGGTCAGCTTTCACTGCAGAGAATAGGATGTGTTAGTTGCTGCAGTGATGATTTTCATAAAACACCTTTTGCTACCCCCACTAATTATGAGACTTAGTTTTTACTCACAAATGCCTTCCTCCTGGCTGACCTACTAGAGATTTCCTTTGCTCGCCTTTTATAATGCAGACCTCTCTACTGCTTGGATGCAGACAGAAGGACAAAATAGAACACAAGGGATGATTTTAGGACAGAATGAGTGAGTCCCCAGGTGTTTATTTCGATTACTCTGAAAAGACCTGAGCCCGAGAAGGGTGTGGTGGGAAGCAGAGTGGGATGGCAAGGCCCCTGCTCCTCCTCACCATTCTTCGCATGTCCACACGGCCTGGGCCTTCGTCACAGTGGCTAGTGCCCACCTGTCCAGGGGATGGTGGAGCAGCACATTCTCATTATTGTTTATGGGAGAATCATTTGGAAACACATCTCTCAGACTCTTGTCACTTATCACAGGGTCTGGTCACTAGGATTTCACTATTCTAAGTGATGGCATAATTTACAGAACAAGTAATCTTGCAGCAAGACAACATTCTCCTCCCAGGGGCCACCAGAGACACTACTCATGGTCCTTTCCAGGGAGCTGGATACTGCACAGCACCTGTGAAAGAAGCTGCTTGTCTTGTTGCTGCGGTACAATCTTGTGGATCTCTACATGATCACAAATCTTTATGCTTTAAAGATTAACTAAAAGCTAGTCTTGCATTGAAAAGCTAGTGTAAAACTGTTTTGGACTAATCTTTTAAAAATATTTTTAACTAAAACTTCTGAGTAGTCAAAGATAGTAGAGGCAGAAACAGCTTTGTTATGTTAAAGGTAAAGACTGAGCAATTGTCTTGCAAGGTCTAAAAAGTAGCTCTAAAAGCCACTTTAAGAAGGACATTGAGAATGTGTTCTGAGCAGTTGCAGCACTGTGGGGATTAGAAAGTCTCCCTAGGTATCCTCATAGAGTCCAAGGAATAAATTCCCATGTGTTCGTTCTTCCTCCCTCCCTCCTTCCCTCCTTCCTTCCCTTCCTTCCTTCCTTCCTTCTTCCTTTCTCTTTCTTTCTCTCTCTTCTTTTTCTTTTTTAAAAGTAAAGGAACAAAAACGTATAAACAGACAGCCATTTACAAAGAAGCGCAAGAATAGTACAAGCAACACTGAATTACAGACAAGGTGACAAGGAATTAACAATAGTTGTTGCATTACATATTGGTAACTTGAAAGTGCATACCAGGAAAACAAATATACACATGCAAGATTGATGAAATAACTATAATCATTAACTGTTCATTTCAATAAAGTGTTAGAAGTCAGTAGTACAACTATGTTAGCTATCCTGCATATACATACATACATAATTATCCCTTTTTTCCTTTTCCCTTTTCCCTCATCCCAGTTGCTCTTTATTTTTGAGCAGTTTTCTTTTGTTTCACAATGTCTGTCATACCTTCTATTTTTCATTCACTCTTTCAGATTCTTACACTGGTGAGACAATACATTGCTTACACTTGCACGTTTGATTTATTTCACTTATGAGTGTGGTCTCTAGTAGTGACCATTCACCTATAAAAACCTCGCTTATCTTTATAGCTGAGTAATATTCCACTATATAAAAATGCCACAATTTTTTATGCAATCCTCAGTGAATGGACATTTCAGTTGCTTCCATGATTTAGCTGTTTCAAATTGCACTGCTATAAATGGGTGCACATATATATTGCTGTGATACGATGTTTTCAGATCTGGCAAGATACCCAGAAAGGGAATAGCTGGGTTGAATGGGACCCCTAGACCTATTTTGCTGAGGAATCTCCAGACTGATTTCCACATTGGCTTCACCAGTCTGCATTTGCATCAGCGGTAGAGAAGAGTTCCTAATTCTACACAGCCTCGCCAGCATTTGTTACTGGTTGATTTCTTAATGCTAGCCATTATTACTGGGGTGAGATGAAATCTCAATGTTTTAATTTGCATTTCTTGAATGATTAAATGATTAATGAGTTTGAACGTATTCTCATGTAGTTATTTGCCATTTGTATTTGTTTATCAGAGAAGTGTGTATTCATCTCAGATGCCCATTTTGGATTGGGTCTTTGAATTTGGGGGGGCTGATGTTTTAAATTCTTTACATGTTCTGGATAAAAGGTCTTTGCCTGAGGGAAAGCCAGCTAAGATTTTTTCCCACTTTGTGGGTTTTCTTTTTACTCTGCTGCTGGTTTCTTTAGATGTGCAAAAAGTTTTCAGCAAAATGAGGTCCCAGTTGCTGATTTCACTTGCAGTTTGGTTTTTGTTCATGAAGTCTCTGCCTACCTCTGTCTTCGAGATTTTTACCTACCTTCTTTTGTAATAGAGTTATTGTTTCTGTTTCAATATTGAGATCTGTGATCCATTTTGAGTTGAGTTTGGTGCATGGTGATAGACTTGGGTCTATTTTCAGTCTTCGGCAAGAGGCAAGCCACTTTTTCCAGCACCATTTATTAAAGAGGCTCTCTTTCTTCCAGTGAACTTGTTTGGCCCCTTTGTCAAAGATTAGGTGGCTGAGTGTGTTTGTGTTTGTGGCTGCATCTTCCAGTCCGTTCCACTGATCCTCAGGTCTGCTTTTTAGTCAGTACCCTATGTTGATTTCATTACAGTAGCTTTGTAGTATAATTTCAGATCAGAGATTGTGATTCTGCCTGACTTGTCTTTTTTGCCCAGGATTGCTTTTGCTATTCTGGGTCTCTTCTGGTGGCAGATGAATTTTTGGAATGTTTTCTCCAGATTTGTAAGGTATGCTAATGGTATTTTAATGGGAATTGCACTGAATCTGTGCAACAATTTCGTTAGTGTGGCCATTTTCACAATGTTGGTTCTTCCTATCCATGAGCAAAGAATATTTTTCCATTTACTAAAGTCCTCTTCAATCTCTTTTTTCAGAGTACTGTAGTTTTCATTGAATAGATCTTTAATTTCTTTTGTTAGATTGACTCCTACATATTTCAATTTCTTGGATACTATTGTGAAAGGTATGGTTTCCTTAATTTCCCTCAATCTGTTGTGTATAGGAATGCTATTGATTTTTGGGTGTTGACTTTGTATCCAGGTAACCTACTGAATTTGTTGTTTAATTCAAGGAGTCTTCTGGTGGAGCTTTTGGATCTTCCATGTAAAGTATCATGTCATCTGTGAATAGTGATAATTTCACTTCTTCTTTCCTATCCTTATTCCTTTTATTTCTCTCTCTTGTCTAATTGCTCTGGCTAATGCTTCCAGAACTATGTTGAGTAGGAGTGGTGACAATGGACATTCTTTGGTCTTTCTCCTGACTTTAAAGTGAAAGCTTTTAGTCTTTGTCCACTTAGTATGATGTTGGTTGTTAGTTTATCATAGATGGCTTTGATCAGATTGAGGTAAAGGCCATCTATTCCTATTTTCTGTAGCGTTTTTATCATGAATGCATGTTGGACTTTTTCAAAAGCTTTTTCTGCATCTGTTGAGATGATCATGTGGTTTTGTCTTTGGCTCTATTGATATGGTGTATTACATTAATTGATTTGCATACACTGAACCATCCCTGCATTCCTGAAATGAATCCAACTTGGTCATAGTGTATAATTTTCTTGATTTACTGCATTCTATTTGCTAGTATTTGTTTGAGTATCTTTCCATCTATGTTCATTAGGGAGATTGGTCTGTAGTTCTCTTTCTTGGCTAGGTCTTTCTCTGGCTTTGGTATCAATATAACACTTGCCTCCAGAAATGAGTTAGGGAGAATTACTTCGTTTTCCATTTCATTGAAGAGTTTGAGGAGTGTTGGCATTAGACCTTCGCTGAATGTTTTATAGAATTCTTCTGTGAATCCATCAGGATCTTGGCTTTTCTTTGTTGGTAAATTTTAAATCACATTTTCAATCTCATTAATTGATATTGGGTTGTTCAGGATTTTTTTGTCTTTCTGATTCAACTTTGGTAATTTGTACATATCTAGGAATCTGTCCGTTTCTTCTGAGTTTTCTATCCTATGTTAGTAAAGATTTTGAAAGTAGGTATTAATGATCTTTTGAATTTCTATAGGTTCTGTAGTGATTTCATCCTTTTCATTCCTTAGTGCATGAATTTGAGTTTTTTCCTTTCTATTTTGATAAGGTTGTCTAGGGGTTTAATCAATTTTATTCTTTCAAAGAACCAACTCTTTGATTCATTTTGTTTTTTGTAGTGTTTTATTCATCTCAGTTGTATTAATTTCTGCCCTGATCTTTGTAATCTCCCTTCTTTGGGCTTGACTTGTTCTTCTTTTTCTAAAAGTTTGAGCTGCAGCATTAGGCTATTTATTTGCTCTCTCTCTCTCTGTTCTCCTTATGTGTGAGTTCACTGCTATAAATTTCCCTCTGAGCACTGCTTTCATTGCATCCCACATATTCTGGTAAGTTGTATTTGTAGTTTTGTTTGTAGGTATTGTTTAATTTCTTTTGTGACCCATTGGTTGTTGAGGCTGTTATTTAATTTCCAAGTGTTTATAGAGTTTTTGGAGTTCCTTTTGTCATTAATTTCTAATTTCATTGCACTGTGGTCAGATAATATGCATGGGATAGTTTCATTTCTTTTGCATTTAGGTAGGTATGCTGTATGGGCTAGAATGTGGTCTGTTTTAGAGAAAGTCCCATGTGCAGCTGAGAAAAATGTGTATTCTGATATTGTGGGTTGGAACACTGTATACATCTACTAAAACCATTTGTTCGCAGATTTGGTTCAGGTCTGTTATTTCTTTGCTGGTTTTTTTTGGTCTAGTTGACCTGTCCCTTTGCATCAAGATCTGAAATTCTATCTTTGGCTTAATTCAAGCATTTTGCATGCTTTCAGTGCAAGTTTTGATTTTTCTGGAAATCTCTGAGTCTGTTTCATGTGTTGTAGCTCATTCCTGTTATTGTTCATGTAATGTTTCCATCCATTCCCTATGTTCGTCTATTTTTTTTATCTGTTTCTTCTCTAGATGTGCTGAGCAGTTCTTTCATTATTATCGGCATTTCATTTTTTGCCTTAGAGTTTATTTCTGATCCAATCCCTTCTATGGCATGATAGAGTTGTTTCTTTACTTCAGATGCAATCATTTCAGAGATTACAGGTATGTGGCTTCCAAGTTTTCATATGTTAGTGTCTCCTGGACTTGTTCTGGGTGGAGTTGACTTCTGAGATTGCATTTTGCTTCTATGTCTTGTCAGGTTGTATGTCAGATGAAAAGTGCTGAGCTAGCTACAAGCTGCCCAGGCAGCTGCCTGAAGGACTCTGGGGACCCAGGGTTACTTGGATATCAAACTTATCCCAAGATGGTAGAAGGCAGTGCATCACTGGGCTCAGAATCCCCAGGCAGTTGGGGTGCCTGGCTCAGACCAAAACTGCAATGATGGGGGAATGCTGGCCTTTGGTATCAGGGTCTCTAGGCCGTGGATAGAAAGTGTGTGGGTCTCAGTGGTGAATCCAGTGGTGGCCAGACAGGGGCTGCTGCTCCAAGATCCTCAGGTAGCTGGTTGGAGGAGGGCAGGGCTCACCTCCCAACCTAGAGGATCACAGAGCCCAGGGCCGCTCCTGTGTAGCAGGCCTCACCCACCAACCGAGAGGTCCACAGAGATTGGGGCTGCTCCCGTGCTGCAGGCCTCACCTGCCAACAGAGAGGTCCACAGAGTCGGGCTGTTCCGGGGCTGCTTCCCCGGCCCGAGCTGCTTTCCTGTCCCAAAGGAGCGGGACAGAGCATATTCATGTGTTAGTTCTTAATGCATTCACTGAACAGACATTTCTTGAAGGCCAAGGTCTGTGTTAAGTGCTTGTTAAGTGCTTAAATAGTGCCCATCCTTGAAGCACTCATAAGTTGGTAGGGGAGGTGAATGTCTAAATAAATATAATGAAGCTTTGTATATGTACAGTCCCCACCTTATATTTGCAGATTCCTCATATGCAGTTTTAACCAGCACAGAAAGAAATATTTGTGGGAAAAAATTATATTGGTATTGAACATGTATAGACTTTTTCTTGGCATTATTCCCTAAACAATACAGTATAATAACCATCAGTATTTATATTGTATTAGGTACTATAAGAACCTAGACTTGTGGTGCACACCTGTAATTCTAGTGCCTGGGAGGCCGAGGCAGGAGGATCGCAGTGAGTTTGAGGCCAGCCTGGGCTATAAAGTGAGTTAGAGGCCAGACTGAACTGTATAGTGAAACCTTGTCTCAAAAAGAACGGAAGGAAAAAAAAAAAAGGACCTAGAGACGATATAACATTCATAGGGATGATGTGGGCAGGTTATATGCAAATACTGCCCATTTTATCCAAGAGATTTAAACAGCTGTGAGTTTTGGTGTCCACGAGGGAACACACTTCTGTGGGGACCAAGAGTGGAGAGATGAATTGTCATTGCTACATGAGCTTCTCTTGCAGAGGGAGGGGATTTGAGGATATCTGAGTTGTGTAGTCCTTACAGGGTGTTCCTGAAAAGAAGGTCCGTGCACTGACCATCCCCAGGTCTCTAGCCTTTGCCCAGAAGAACAGAATCCGAGTGGCCACCAAAGATGAGGTGATTTCTTAGGAGTAGAGAGTTTCTGTGTCCTTCTAAGGCAGTCTCAGCCTTAACTTTCCCCTGCCTGCCTCCCTGCCTGCCTCTTGTCCTCCCTCCCTCCAGCTCTCTCTCCCTCCCACTTTCTCCTCTCCTCTCATGGAATCCTGGGCCTCGTGCATGCTGGGCAAGAATTCTACCACCGTGCTCCCCTTCCTCAAGCCTTACCATCTCTTAAACTGAATGGAGATCAAAGGCAGCAACTCTTTTTCTTGTGTATCCTTAAGAATGGTATAAACATTTGATCATCTGTTTTGCTCCTCTGAGAGCAAAGTAGTTGATAAGGTACAAATCTTCTGGACCTCATTAATAACCATTTAAAATTTATAGAAAAAGTGTGGAAGAGTTGGGCATTGGAGATTGTCTGTTTCTCCAGCATTGAAATCAGCCTGTCTTTGAGAGCAAGTTGCACATCACTGTGTTTTGCCAGAGTTATTATCACTATTCAGTGTGGGACTTTGAAACACGTAGCTCTATCTGCCTCGTCCTGTCGCCATTAGTACAAGGGTAGCAAAGATGGCTGTGTGGTGGTGGCGCACAGGCTTGTAACAGACTCTCACTGCTGCACTCCTTCCCTGTTCCATGCCCCATTTTATCTGTAAATATCCAGTTAGGGAAATTTTATAGCAGATCTCAAGCAAAGCCTTTTTATAGGTTCTTTTGAAACTGAAATACACAGTAATCTTTGGTTACTAGTTTGAATCCAAACAACTGACTTCGTCCTGTTCTGGCTGCTGTTAACTCTAGTCACGTGTTTTAGTGTACGCTAGAGACTGGGTCAAGGGGGAGGTGAAGGTATATGTCTGATCAGTACTTTCCTTCTAGTCACCATTTTATTTATGCTGACTTATTTCATTGAGTTCTTCTAGTATTTCTATGAAAAACTTTAAATCTGTTAGGCCTTTATTAAAGGCTTTCCCATAGCTCTCAGCCCTGGGGCTTGGTAGCTGGTTTTGCCATTGTCCTTCTTTGCTAAACAGAAAACCAAGGGCTGGGGATATAGCTCAGTGTAATAAGCGCCTTCCTGGCAAGTGCGAAGTCCTCAGTTCAATCCCTGGCACTGCCCCCAGAAAAAGAAAACCCCACAGGAAACCAAGACCCTCATGTCAGTGATTTGTCTCACAGTGTCTGCTGATGGCATATGTGCAGGGGTGGAAGGGGGTAAGAAGCCCTATTTCTGAACTGCGATTTCTGTCTCAGGAAGAGGATGAACCAGCAGTGATAAGAGCTCAGTGTGTGCCACATTATGGGGTGCCTTTTAAGCCCCGTTGCCCAGATGTAAGAACTGTAGAAATACGCCCTTTCTCCTTTGATTCTCGGGACAAAGAACGCCAGTTACAGAAGGAGAAGAAAATAAAAGAATTGCAGAAACAGGAGGTAGGTGTTTCCATTTGTGCAAGTAGCATAGTAGTATTGTTTTAGCCCTCATGGGTCATCTTACATGTAATACTTGACTAAAATTACTTCTTCCTTGATTCTTCCAAGAATCGTATAAGATATAAATAAAGGAAACAATTTAAGTAATTCTCCTGGCTCAAAGAGGGTAAGTAACGTGCATCTGACCGTACCCTTAGCTGTGGGCCACATTGGGAGGGACCTCGGTTTCCCTTCAGCCCCACTGCTCTTCTCCGTTGGACCACAGCGGTATGAAGACTGGTTGTCCTTGTTTGTTCAGGTTCACTCACATATTCTGGAGCAACTATTGCTATCTGGCTATGGAGGTATTTCCCTTAAGTCACATGTTTTGCTTTGTTTTGTTTGTTTTCTAGGTGCCCACATTTAAGGCACGGCCCTTACCTCATTTTGATAGCATTACCCTGCCAGAGAAAAAGGTGAAGGACTTGACCCAGCCTGAGCCGTTTGACTTGAAGACGGACAGAAGAGGTGCTAAGAAAGCTGAGGCGTGGAAGCGCCAGGTGGGTGGAGGGAGAGCAGCGGAGCGTTGGGTGGCTGGTTGGAGGCAGGCCTCACCCTGAAGCAGCTCGTGGAATGGGGCAGCTGGTCTCAGCTT
The DNA here is from genome assembly GCA_004027595.1 of Dinomys branickii. Lineage (NCBI taxonomy): Eukaryota > Metazoa > Chordata > Mammalia > Rodentia > Dinomyidae > Dinomys > Dinomys branickii. The sequence goes on along the minus strand of PVLD010004186.1, from coordinate 24,149 downwards.
GTCTCAGTGAGCCCTGTCTAAATCAGGGCTCAGCACCTGCTTTTGGGAGGCACCAGACAGTAAATATTTTAGGGTTCCTGGTTACACGTGGCTTCTGCCTCGGTCACATAGTCCTTGTGTATGTGTGTGTTTTAATCCCTTTAAAAATGTAAAAACCATGCTTACCTCAAGGGTTGGAAAGAACCACTTTGCAAGCTGAACTTGGCTTGTAAGCTGGTATCCACAGGCTGTCTTCTTAAGTGACCATCTGGGAAATGTACAAGCTGTGGCTTTTTGTGTCAGTCTCTGTAAGACCACATCCATTCCAACTATAGATTTACTAATTAAATCCTGTCAGTGTTTGGGTAAGTACCAGGATGGGAGAAGAGGTGCTCAGTATAATACGCCGTTTTCTCAGCCTGGTATATACTTGTTCTTTATAGTTACCAAGTAATTACGTATAGCTAATTGGAGCCAGGCATAGCAGCGCACACCTGTCACCCGCACTCTGGGAAGCTGAGGGAGGGGGCTTGAAAGTTTGAGTAAAAGGCGAAGATTTATGCGCTCTGAGGAGAAACCAGAGTATATGTAAGTTTGAGTGTAGTCTGAGCTACTCAGCAACTTGTTCAGGGCAGGAGATCTGTGGGATGTAGTTCAGTGCAAAGACCCTGGGTTCAATGCCTAGTACTGCACAAATACAAACAAAGCTGGTTCATTGGGATCTAATTCTGTTCAACTGGGAAATTTTCTTCAGAGTTTTGCCAGTATTTTCATGATATCTCTTATTCTAGACTCCATCCAAAAGGAGTTCTGGGCTGATCCTTCCTTACAGGAATCACGGTCTTAGTCACTTTCCTGTTACTGGGGCAGAACACCCAACACCCACGACTTCAAGCAGAGGTGTATTTTGGTGGGGAGTTCTGGTGGGTTTGGTCTGTGGCCAGCTCCAAGGCTAAAATAAAATGGCAGGGTGGACTGGCATTGTAAAGTGCTCACCTCCGCCAGCGAGGAGGCAGAGGGACAACACATTTCTGATAAATATAAATTCCACTTGAATTGTTTAAATCAAGATCCAAGTAAGGCCCACATCATTCATTTGTTTGCTAAATCTCCAAGACTCTTTCAGTCAGTGGACTCCTTTCTTTGTATTTATTTGATGAACAAACTGGATATTGTCAATTTTTCAGTCTAGGCTGTGTTGTTTGTATTCCCATGTGGTGGACAGTATGTTTGTCTGTCTTCTCCGTCTTGTACAAATGAGTAGTCAGATGTAGAGGCTTGATTAAATTTTAGTTTTGTACTTGTTTGGTTTTGGGAGTGGGAAGAATATAGGTGGTACTGCACGGTCACTTCTAGAGGCATATAATGTATAGTTTATTTTTGTGATGGTTAAGATAGGCCAAAAACTTAAAAAATTTTTTTTTGTCTTTTTGAGACAGTGTCTCCCTATGCAGTTCAGGGTGGCCTTGAGCTCACTTTGCAACCCAGGCTGGCCTGGAAAAGATCCTCCTGCTTCCAGCCTCCTGAGTGCTAGGGTTACAGGTGTGTGCCACCACACCCAGCTAAGATATCATAGCTGGGTGTGGCAGCACATAGCTATAATCTCAGCTCTTGGGAAATTGAGGCTACATAATGGTTCATGTTTGGTCTGGATTGTATTAGATCAGAAACAGAAAAATGTCTTATACAGAGGCAGAGTCAGGAGGACACAAGTTGAAACCCAGCCTGAGCAATATAAGGGGACTCGTTTCAAAATTGTAAAAGTATTTTTAAAAATTTAAAGAGGACTGGCCATGTGTAGCTCAGTGCAAAGGCCCTTGGTTTGATTCCTTGAATGGGAGTGTACGTGATGTGTGTGTGTGGCGGGTTTGACTAGTATTTATAATAAATCATCTACTGAATCAACTTATGAAGCAGCTCAGAGGCATCAGAACTTGAGTTAGTTGCAGTAGTAGCGAGAAGAAGCTGTGGACCTGCCTGTCTGATAGACTTTCTTTCTGACAGCTGGAAGAGGAACTGAAACAGCAGAAAGAAGCCACTTGCTTCAAGGCTCGTCCAAACACAGTCACCTCCCAGGAGCCATTTGTTCCCAAGAAAGAGAGAAAACCAGTTGCTGGTAGTATTCCATTCCCTGTGCTGTTGGGTGATTGGGGCAGAACCTTCAGGCCTCCTTGGGGAATGCACGGGCTCAGCTGTTTCAGGGCAGTGCAGTGTAAGCCATTGTCTGGCTCTAAAGGATGGGAGCTTTTCCCCCAGAGCCAGCCTTATGCTGTCGCTGACCTCAGTGGCTCTGTTGAGCTAGCAGAGTGTTGTGTCCAGATGGATACAACGCAAGCTTTCGCCTGCCTGGCTGGCCCTGACCTGAAGAGTGCGTGCCGGGCAGTCTCTTTGGAGCTGGCCCCACAGCAAGCCTTAGACACAAGGCATTCGATCCCATGGGCACTGACCTAACAGTTAGGCTTCTTCTGCGTCTGTCTTCAAATCACTGTAGTTCTGAGCAAGCTTCTTTAACTCTGGGTCTTGCTGTTCTTCCATTTATACTAAACTTTCCCAGGGGCCCTTCCGCCTTTTCTCTAATGGGGCTTCTTCGGAGCTCAGGCTGCCATTGCCTCCCATGTCTCTGCCACTTGGCTCAGTCTGGGGTTGGGCTGGGGCTCGGGTCATGCACTAGTGTTTCCTCTGTTTCTGTATTCAGAGGCCCTTTCTGGTTCTCTAGTTCAGGAACCTTTTGAGTTGGCCACTGAGAAGAGAGCCAGGGAGCGACAGGAGCTGGAAAAGAGAAGGGCTGAGGTGGAAGCCCAGAGAGCCCAGCAGCAGGAGGAGGCCAGGAAGCAGGAAGAGGAACAGCAGAGGGAAGAGCTGGCCAGGCTCCGGAAAGAACTGGTAACTGGGCAGATGCACACTGAACCTAGGGCTGTCTTTCTCTCACCATGCCTCATTCTAGACAGGGTCTGCAGTAGCTTGCAAGGCAGCGCCAAAGGCGAGTGGAAGTTGTCGTCCCCACTGGGGGTAGGAGGAGGTTGAGGGGCAAAGCAGATGTGTACGTGGTGCGTGCTCTAAGGAAGAGCCATGATTCTGGCTCCTGAGGAACCAACCTGTCACTTCTGAAACATAACAATTGTTCAAACTACACATTATCCTTGTTACTGAATTTAGAGTTTCTTCCAGAGGTCTCATAAGAAGGACATGGTGTGATACCCACATGCACAGTGATACATTTCCTAGGACCCTGTTAGTTAATTACTTAGGAGATTAAGAACCCGTGTAATTTACAATTAGACAAGAGTGGGCAGTACAGGGTATAGGGAAGGGTCTAGGAATTACGAGGCAGCTGTACTTTCCCCCTTGTCATTCTTGGTCCAACTCCATGGAGCTACAAGTACAATGACCTAAGTAGTACTTACCCAAAGGGAAATCACAGCCCACATTCAGCAACTCTTTGTGGGGAGGAGGGCAAGTTGTGATAACTGCATATAACAAGGAAGAAGGTGGTTCTTGTTTGTTTGTTTTTGTCTTTTCAGGCTGGCCTTGAGGTTACTTTGTAGCCCAGGCTGGTCTCCAGCTTACAATGATCTTCCTGCCTCAGTCTCTCGAGTGCTGAGAGTGTACTACCACACCCAGCAAAAAGGTAGTTTTTATGATCAGTAAAAGGATAACTCCAGAACATACATGTTTTGTCTAAAAGTGCTAAGATAGGGCTCAGTGATAGAGCACCCGCCTGCCATGTGTGAAGCTCCAGGTTCAGTACCACCTAAAGAACAAAACAGAACAAATGGGAAGCACAGAGGCTGGCTGCTGAAACAGCTATGGGCTCAGGTGACTGTGTCCACAGGCCGGCTTCTAGGACAAGCTACTGGAGATCAGCCTCTTGGGAACAGTAAGCTAGCAACTGCTGATGAAATGAGAAACTAATACAATCCCCACTTCATACATAAAACTATTCATACACTCATACATAAAACTAGACCCAGCTTAGCTAGTTTTTGGTCATTATTCGGTACCGGCCTCTTGTATTTGTTCTCATTGGAGAAGTGTTTCTTACAGCAGTTCCCAGTATAGGCTAATGACAGTATTCTAAAGCACAGTGATCTGTGCTAGGTATCTTTACTAAGCTAGCTTTATTCAGGGTTGATTGTAGCTCATCCAGAAGGAGAAATGGGACCAAGTCTTTTTTCTGACAGCCCTTACTGTGTACTGATGGATTCTACTTTTTTGTTGTTGTTCTTTGGATTCATGTTTTTGTGACTGTTGGGAGTCAGTAAAGATGTGGTGGTGTGTGCTGTAATCGCAGTTACTCACGAGGCTGAGGCAAGAGGATTACAAGCTTGAGGACAGCCCAGGCAACATAGACACTTGGCTTGAAATAAAAGAAGTGGGCTGGAGATGTAGTGTGAAGACGTTGAGTTCAACCCTCAGTCCCACATAAAACAGAGAAAGATGGAGAGTAAGCTTAGGGTTGTATTCTGGCCAATTCTTAACTGGCACCTCTGCAATTGAGTGCAGCCTCATTCATTGTACACCAGTGTACAGTGGCGGCAAAACTACGGCACGTGTGCCACAGCAGGCTGTTGCTTACCATTGAAAGCCCTGAAGGTCGTCATCACTGCCCTGGGAAGTCACACAGAGATGGGCTCGGCATTCTCAGTGAGGGACCCAGCAAACACCACATAGAAATCTATTGGTCTGAGGTACTTTGTATTGTACTCTTCTCCCTTCCCTTTAAATTCATAATTGATACCTGTAAAACTATACAACCATTTTCTCTAAAAGAAGAAATAAAACCAGGTATGATGGCATATACCTGTGATCCTAGCACTCTGAGAGGCTGAGGCAGGAGAATCACGAGTTCAAGCCCAGCCTAGACAGTTTAGCAGCCTCATGAGACCCTGTTTCAAAATTCTAAAAATAAAAAAATAAAGGTCTGGGTTTCAGTACTGCAACAAAACACTACTATGCATAGTTCTCTCACATCCCTCTCAATGTAACTTTATTTTCTTTGTTCTGCAGGTATACAAGGCAAAGCCAGTACCCAAATACCGGTTTGTGAGCATAAAGCCAAGTGACCAGCCTCTGACCGTGCCCTTCTCTCCTAAGTTCACTCGATTCCACTGCTGAGCTAAGCTGTGGGCTGCATATACCACTTGGCAGCATGAGCTGCCACTATGTCAGAGCAGGCATGGAGGGAATGACCCATGCCTGACAGCGTTCCGACAGCTGTGGGGGCAGTTCTGTGGAGGAGTATTTTCCATACATTTAAGGCTAAAATGAGATTCAGCTGTCTATGCCTGGATGCGACATCTTCCTTTAATATCAGTTGACCCTTAATTAGAATTTGAAGTCTGTACAGTGTAATTTCTTTTACTCTTTATACCTTCCCTTTATATATATGCATTTTTAATCAGAAAATAAAGATAATTATACAGCTAGTTAAATCTCAATGTCGGATTTAAGTCATGGCATACATGAGTAGTAGTCAGTGTATCAGAATCTTTCCTCTTCTCCCGCACAAAATGATTGTGCCCTGAGGGTGGAGAACCTCAGTAACTGCTGGTACAGAAAACTGCACACTTCCTGCAGACACGTGGCAGCTGTGAGGTCCCTGCCCTCTCCTCCCCTGCGCTGATAAAAACGGGAGTGCTGCTGAATATATTTTGAGACCTGGCCAGGAGTAAATACATGTTGTCTTCCTCAACCTGAGTTTGTTAATGTTTTAAAATTTAAGCCCCCCTTTGCAGACACATCGTATTGGGGAAATGGGAGATTTTAAAGGTGGTCTGGGATCATTCCAAAGCACAGGCTCTATCCTTAAAGGGAAGTGCTTTGTAACTTTTTTTTTCCATCCATAGCAGAATATCACATGGCTTCTAGTAACCATCTAATCATGTATGATATGTGCAGATTGTGCCTTCTCTAAATGAGCTTTTTGTCATCTAAATTCCTTGTAAGAGTTAAATAATTTTTTTTTTTTTTTTTTTTTTTTTTTGGCAACAGGGTCTCACTGTGTAATTAAGGCTGGCCTTGAGTTTACCCTGTAACCCAGCTTCAAACTCGCAGTGATCCTCTTGTGTCAGCCTCCCGAGTGCTGGAATTATAGGAAGGTGCCACCACACCTGGCTAAAATACGTTTTAGAATTCTTTCTTTGACTATAGCCTCAGATAAGGATGGCCACTTCCTTTGTGCTTTCCAAGTGTTTCTTGTATGAAATATGTCTAGTAGAGCATTTGTCTCATGTCTGAGTTGCTTATAGTTCTTCACAAAATAATGTATCAGTTCCTTGAAGACAAGAATTACTGTACTCTTCTGTTTCTTGTGACTGGCACATAATTGGTTTAGGTCCATGCTGAACAATACGTTTCTTTTTTTACTTTCCATTATTTTTGAATACTTCTGTGCCAAAAGCAGCTGTGTTCTGTACTCAGCACACCACATATGATAGCAGACCTATTTCATATTTGTTGCTTTATCCATACAGTGAGCACTTACGGACTTCTGTCATGACAAGCCATTGTAGATCAGCCACAGACAATGCCTCTCATGTTATGACTTAGAGATCCCTCCCTCCTAGAGGCCACAGGTTAGCACAAAATGAGGTTTTTTTGTTTATTAGAGGTATGTAGCATATGGTTTTACAACTTACTTGAATAAATATTTATAGTGCTAAATAAAAATGCCCACACTGGTTAGTACTGTTCTAGTCTCTGGGAATACGGCACTGAGGAGAGGACTGCGCCTTTCTGGCACTCACACTTGAGTGGGAGAGAGAGACACTGAGTGCGTAAGTACCCTTCCACTGGCTGAGCCCTTGCCGCACCTGCTGTGTGGACAGGCGGGAGGAAGAGGAGTGTGCGAGATGGCAAGGCCCTGCTGCCGGTGGGTTGGCTAGGGTGGCTGCGGTGGAGGAGGTGAGAGGTGGCAGCTTTTGGGTGAATCTGACATTGTGACTGTAAGACTTGCTAATAAGCAAGTGGGCACGGAGAGGGAGAGGGTGGAGTTACAAAGAGCATAGAGCAGTCAGCCTCAGACAGACGTGGATTGCTTGTACTAAGATAAATCTAGTTCTTGGATTCTTGCTATTTTGTCTGGTCACCTATTTCTTTGGTTTTTCCACCCCTACTAGTCTAGATTTCTTGTCTGGATCTGTCCTATGTAGCTTTCCTATTTGTGTCACAGTTCTCTTCTGCCATCCATAATTAAAGTGTTTCCACCTGGCATTGATGTGTGATGTATTTTGTATATTTTTACTTTTGATTGTTTCAGGTCGGACAGTAAATCCAGCCCTCAAACTGAGGACTTCAGAAAGTATTCTTGTGTTCAGAGTTACAGGCTTGGGAACCTTCCACCCCATTGGCCCCATTCTCAGTTGTCCCCTGCCCAGCCCCCACATAGAGTGTAATATTTGGCAGTGTTTTAGAGAAGTTAACAAAATGTGATTAAAAATAGGTGACTTTTATTATAACAGAAGACATATTGCCGTGAATCCCCCTCAGAATACTCCCCCCTTCCTTTGAACACGTGTCCCGCTGTTCTTGCCCTTTATTTTTGGAGACAAGGTCTTTGCTCTGTAGTTCTGGGCTGCCTTGAACTCACAGTAAGCCTCTTGCCTCAGCTTCCGCGTGCTGGGGTTACGGGTGTGTGCTGTTATGCCTGGCTCTGGTCTTGCTGCTTTTGAAGCAGCTCTAGAAGACCTCTTTCGTGTCTTCAGTTGAGTTCTCATGACTGCCTTGATAACTTGAGTTGACTAAAACTGTTGGCCTTTCATGGTCATTTTGGCTTAGGAGAAGAGTCAGAAGAAGAAGGTGCATGGTGTGTGATCCAGTGAATATGGTGGATGAAGACACAGATGTTTTGTTTGACAACAATTATGGTTCCAGAAGTGGTATGTGACATGGAGCATTGTCATGACAGGATGAAACCAGTTACCCAATCTTGGGTTGTTTTCACCCCACCATTTTGAAAAAGTTCTACTAAACACTAATATTCTGAGTTCACTTGAGAGTTTCTGGGTACAAACTCAGTTCACACATTCCCATGAAGGTCAGAAAGCACAATATCACCTTGCTGTTGGGACTTGTTGACATGCTTTCTTCACATGAACTGGGTAATTCCAACAACTGTAAACCTTGGTCATAATCAGACAAAAGTTTCGTGTCCCATGTGACATTTCTTAAAAAGTTTGGAATCTGGATCTGCATGAAAACGCCAATGAAAGTGTGTTTTTGAGAGAAGGTTTCACTGTGTAGTTCAGGTTGACAGTGAACTTGCTGTGTAACCCAGGCCAGCCTCTGCCTCCCAGAACTAAAGGCACGCACCACCATGCCTGGCTCATGTAAGGGTTTTTATTTGTGTGTCTATGTGAATCTGATTGATGGTGTAAACACAAGTAACTTCGCCAAACAAGTTGAAACCTCTCACATGCTTTTACTAAGGTTTGGCTTGCCACTTACCGTATGGAAGATGCCTGCCTCTCTATTGGCTGGCACCTGGGTGCAGCAATCACCCATATTTTTTTGATCGCAGAACAAATAGTTTAAAAGTGAATTAACTGTTTCTTCTCAACACAAACTCATGTCTAGTGCTGAGTCTTCTCTTGCTGGATGCCCTCACCATTACCTTTTTCCTCCAGAAACTCAAACTGCTTTTATAGAGAAATTCTTGTTCTTTGTCACTTCAGGCCAAGTTCTAGAAGGAACTTCATCTTCCCATACTAAGTTACTCAGGAATTTTCCTAAACAAATGAAATGTCCTGACAAGAATTTACTGAGTTCCACTAAGAAATCTGGCTGCTACACTATGCAATTTTGCTAAGCTCCTAATTTGCATGCACATGTAGATTGTTGGGAGTTCCCAGTGTCTGGGAAGGGCAGTTTTCAGAAGGGTTCTGACTTGGCCCTGTTTTTCCATTGCTCGTACTTTACCGTAATTCATGTAAGACCATTTTCTCTCTGATTAATACCCGGCTTTTGCTTGTATAATGTCTTAGTTTTGATTTTTGTTTCTTTGGTTATAAGACAGGGTCTCATGGTGGTGTTGAGGCTGCCTTTGAGCTCAGCCCAGGCTGGTCTCAAATTCACAGTGATCCTCCTTCCTCAGCCTCCTTAGAGATGGGATTATAGGTGTGTGCTGGTATTTTGGTTCCTGTTTTATTCCTTTCTAGTTCTTTTCTGAAGAGTTTCGTTCCGGAAAGTAGAGCCAGAGTGGACAGACGGCAGTAGTAGTTGCTCCAGCATCTAACAGAGACGAGACCTAGATACACATAATTAACACATGATAGGGTGTAACTCAGTAACATGAGACAGTGCTGTAGCAGTTCAGGGTTCTTGCTGGAAGTGAGGTTGGAATTCACAAAGATGAGTTTTATTCTTTTTTTTTTTAGTTTTTTTTTAAAGTAATTTTAAAGGTATTTACAGTTGGGTATCTGCCTAGCGTTTGGGGGGCTTGCTTATGGCTGAAGTGTCTCATAATGCTCTGTTTTCCTAGTGCTCTGTTTTCTAATGTCACAGTTGGTGACGTTGGAAATGGCTGGCAAGTTTTCTTATTGTCTGTCTTGGAGGAGAATAAAAGGCAAGGCTCAGGCCAAAGCACGTTTCTGTGTACTGAAGATATCACCTTCCCATTTTTATTGGAAAGAGAGGAAATAAAAGGCTGGCCTGCCTGATCTGCAGAGACCCAAGTAGTTACGGGACTTGTATTGCTGTGGAATTGAGGACCAGGCCGAAGGGAACTTTGGAAGGCAGTTTATTATGCCAGCTGGGTTCAAATCACCAGCCTCACTCTGAGGTTATTACTTCCTTATATAGGTTTTGAGAAGTAAGTACAAAAGGCAGAAAACATTACATTCTATGGAATGTTGGCTATGCATGTCTTTGGCTAGGCAGAATTACTCTTACATAAACTAATAAGGTCACTATCTTACAACATGGGGCAAGAATCAGTCATTGTCTGAGACCAGGCAGAGGTGTCCTTGAGGTGCTAACTCTGAGACTTTAAAGCTTTACTATCTGCGTAAGTTGCAGTTGTCTCGCACCTGAGCTCTTTAATTGTGAGAACTGTGTTTTCCAGTCTTATCCTTGGATAGTGTTAGAAATATACTAGTGCTAGAAATACAGGATTAAAATTCTCATTCCATTTAAAATAGTTCCTACACTATCCTTGGGCATGACAGGCAGTGCGTGAATGTGCTAAGAGTCGTGACCAACTGCGGTGGCCTGACCTGTTGTGGTGTTGGTAGTATCCTTGGGCCCTCTTTGAGGAGAAAGGGTGAGAAGATTGTTGGGAGCCGCTGAAGCTGGAAAGCGCTTATATGTACAGGACAAAGCCAGCCTGAGAACATGGCAGCCCTGAGAATATAGGAGCTTCTCGGAGCACATAAAGAAGCCATTGTAGCTTGTTAACTGATTGCTGGACAGCGAGGCAAAACTGAACCAACCTCTAGGTATAAATGTTCTGCTGCCCTTAGGCAGTTCCCCTTCTCCCTGAGAAGACCTCCACCTAGTCCCAGCTTTTGTATCTTGTCTATTTTTTCCTCATTCTTGCCACTGTTTCCTTCTGGCATACAGCAAGAACCCAATGGATCTTTATAGGAATTAACAGTGGTTGTTATACTACTATTGTTAACAAAGTTGCTCAGAATACCAGATGTAAGAATGCAAGATTGATCAGATAATTAAAGTAACAAGTAATAAAAAAATTAGAAACAATACAGAGCTTCACTAAACAAGATGGTGGGAATATAGTTGTTGTTTTCAAAGTAGTCAGATTACCAGACATTAGTATGCAAAATTAGTCAAAAATTTAAGCATTGTTTCTTTCAATAAAGCAACAGACATCAGCAGTACATTTATCCCAGCTATCCTTGTATGTACATACGTATTTTTTCCCTTCTCATCCCAGTTTGTTCCCTTTGAGCAATTTCCTTCTCTTTCACACTATCTATTGTACCTTTTGTGTTTTATTTATTCTTTCAGGTTCTTATACTAGGGAGACATAATGGTGTTTATACATCCAAGTCTGATTTGTGCACAAGTATGATCTCTGCAAAAGCCTCGAGTTTATCTTTTTCTTATAGCTGAGTAATACTCCATTGTATAAAAATACCGTTCCTTTTTAATCCATTCCTCAGTTGATGTGCATTTGGGTTGTTTTCAAGATTTAGCTATGACAAATAGTGCTGCTATAAACATGGGTGGACATACCGCTGTGGGATGATGATTTCAGTTTTCTGAAAAATACCCAGAAGGGAATAGCTGGGTTAAGTTGGATTGCTAGTCCCAGTTTTGTGAGGAATTTCCATACTGATTTCCACAATCGTTTCACCAGTCTACACTCCCACCAGCAGCGGAGGAGGGTTCCTTTTTTCCCATAGCCTCTCAAGCATTTTCTACTGGTTGATTTCTTGATAGCCATTCTTTCTGGGGTGAGATAGAATCTCTTTAAGTGTTTTAATTTGCATTTCTTAAATGACCAGTGATGTTGAACATTTTTTCATATATTTGCCATTTGTACTTCTTCATCTGAGAAGTGTGTATTCACCTCAGGTGCCCATTTTTCGACTGGGTCTTTGAGTTTGCAAGCCTGATCTTTAATTCTTTATGTGTTCTAGATAGAAGTCCTTTGATGGACAGTTGGCTAAATTTTTTTCCTCTGTTAATAGGTTTTCTTTTTACCATGTTGGTGATTTTGTTTGATGTGCAAAACCTTTTCAATAGGATGATATCCCAGTTGTTGATTCTTTGAAGTATGTCCTTTGCAGTTTGGTTTTTGTTTATGAACTCTCTGCCTACCCATCTTCAAAATTTCTACCAACTTTCTCTTCCAGTAGATTTAATTTTTGTTTTAATATTTATATCTTTGATCCATTTTGACTTTAGTGCATGGTGATAGACATGAGTCTAGTTTTAGTCTTTGGCATGTGGACAGCCAATTTTTCCAGCACCATTTATTAAAGAGGCTTTCTTCCAGTGAACATGTTTAGTCCCTTTGTGAAAGATAAGGTGTCTGAGTGTGTTTATAGTTGTGTCTGCATCTTCTAATCTGTTCCATTGATCCTCAGTTGTTCTTTTTTTCCAGTGCCATGCTGATTTTATTACAGTAGTTTTGTAGTGTAATTGCAAGTCAAGGATTATGATGACTCCTGCCTTGCCTTTGTTGGCCAGGCTTGCTTTTGCTATTCTAGGTCTCTTCTAGTTCCAGATGAATTTTAGGAATGTTTTCTCTAGATCTGTGAGGCATACTAATGATATTTTAATTGAGATCACATTGAATCTCTACAGTAATTTTGGGAGTATGGCCATTTTCACTATGTTGGTTCTTCCTATCCATGAAGAAAGGAGTATCTTTCCATTTTCTGAAATCCTCATCAGACTTTTTTCAGAGTACTTGTAATTTTCACTGTATAGATCTTTTACTTCATTAGATTCCTAAGTTTCATTTTTTTATGCTATTGTGAAAGATGTGGTTTCCCTAATTTCTTTCTGTTTGTTGTGTACAGGAATGCTATTAATTTTTGAGTGCTGACTTTGTATCCAGTTATGCTCCTGAACTTGGTTTATTAAACCTATAAACCTTTTGGTGGAATTTTTGGAGTTTTCCATGTAGAGTATGCAGATTAGATTAGAAAGGAGGAAATGCTTTGTCTTACTTCCCTGGAGCTGTGATGTGTCTACTGAGGACAGGGATTATCTTGTTTTTGTCTCTTAACAAGCTGAGTGATGTTATGTTAATAGTAGTTATTCCACTTTTCTGCACCTCAGTTTCCACATCTGTCAAACAGGATTGGGCTGGAATGATACGTGCTATTGAAATAAGTACTCCCTTTATCTTAAATATATCTTAAATATTTTCAGATTTTTTTTCTAGGCAATTTGTTTGGGCCCCACAAGCCCTACTTTCCCATTTCTATTTCTCTCATAGCCAGCACCCAGTCACTCCAGGATGGCATTTCTAGTGAGTCCCCTGCTTTGCCCTTGAACGACAGTGAAGCATACTGGACACTGGGCCTGGATGAGGGCTTTCCAAGGCTGGTTCTGGAAGTGGAAATCCAGCCTAGATCAGTCCAGGGGCTGAATCGGCTGAATAGGTGTTCTCTGATACATATGTTCTACTCTTTCTCTTGAACTTGGAACTATCTAAAAACTGCACAGAATATCCAATGAATTCTTACCAACTACCCCAAAGAAGTTGGCCCCCCTCCTCATCCAAGATGTGATCCCCAAGGTGTGACTTTTTCTTCCAAGTGATTCTTCTAATGGCACTGCAAGGCTCTCACAGTAAAAATGATTCCTTGCCTTGTTCCTTTTTTGTTTCTCTCCATTGCAGTTCAGTTTTTAGTGTTCATGGCCAAGAACAACTGTACTGCTTTTGGACAGTCTGCATAAAGTTTATGAGCAATTTAGTGGAATAAAGGCCAGGCTGGGAATTGGGAGAGCTGCTTCTACCTCTGCAACTTTGTGCCATTTGAGTTCTCTGGACCTCAGTCTCCTCATTTTAGAAATCAGAGTGGTATTTTTGGAGAAGATGCTTACTATACCTCAGTGGAGGAGTTTTTTCCTGTTGTAAGAAGACCTAAAGCACTGCAGGCCACACTCGTGACAGTTATCCCTGTTGGCTTCTGTGACATAGTGTGACCATGCTTGAGTCACATAATTAACAGTGGGTATGTGGCAGCAGGGCTTGCCAGAAGCCTGCATTGTTTATTCACAGCTAACCACATGACAGGACAATCACAGCTATTAGTTACCAGCTACAGGGAGGCTGCAGGTGAGGCTTATGGGAGTTTGTACAAGCAAGAGAAGCAAGGGATAGATTTGAGTTGAGCTTGTGGAAATCTCATATCCACTGGTTGATGTCTACACTTCATGACCTCCTCTTAGGGGCTTTATTATTTGCACACTTGCTGTTTCCTCTCTTGTGGTAGTTTGTGCTGCAGCAATAGAACAACAGTGCAGGATGTAACACAGATGTGTAAGGGCAGTCAGTAACCCCTGCACAGAGTGACTTGACTTAGTGTATCTCTTGCACTGGCAGGACTGGTTCCACGTTTTCCTCATGCATACCTAAGTACCGCAGTCCATAGCCCACATACCTCAGAAATGGATAGGATCAGGAAGCTCAGCATCTTAGGCGCTGATGGATGTTTGTATAGCACAGTGGTCTGGGGACCAATGCCATATAAGCACTGTCCACAACTGACTTAGTGTGACCATGACGTTGCAATGGAGAGGCCTGTGAGATGGGTTTTAACAAACCCTCTATGAGGACCACAATCCTTGCCCAAGTGTGTGGACCTCTGTGCCAGGAAAGGGACTTGTAAATCCCAACTCAGGTTCCCATGGACCCAGGAGCCACTAATAGAGGCAGCTGACAACAAGGTGGAGGATTCAGCACTAAGGAATCCCTTTGTATTTCACAAAATAACAAGCTGGTCATGGTGGTGCTCGCCTGTAATCCCAGAACTTGGGAGGCTGAGGCAGGATTGCTGCGAGTTTGAGGCCAGGCTGGGCTACAAAGTCAATTGAACACCAGCCTGAACTGCATAGCAAGACCCTGTCTCAAAAAGATGACAGACAATAAAGTAACACTTTGTGGGATGTTTCTAAGAGATGAACTAGGTACATAGATAACCACTGGCATAATATCGCTCTTATCTGTTACCAGAAAAAAAGTGAAACAATTATGATGCAGGAGAAATCTACAGTACTCTGTAGGATTTGGTCAACAACAAATACAATTATAGTCTGCCATGCAGTTTATTGTAGCTTTTACAACAAAGCAAAGGTTTGACAAGCCTCAAGAGAATTTTACAACCACTGATTTGGTGATACATAGAACATGTATCCAAATACTCCTCTCAATAATTAAGACACAACCATTCTGTTCATAGTTTACAGTCATATATTTGTCCCTCTTTACACTTGAAATATTAAGGCGCAAACATCTTGGACAAAAGTCAAGAGAAAGCCTCCATAGCCTTACTTTTTACTAATGTACAGTCCATAAGTTTTTGATAAACTACATTTAAAGAAGTGATTCTCATTTGATTATAAAAACAAATTAGAAATTATTATATATCACCAACAGGCAGGTTATTGGGTTAGATTAGGGTTTACTATGAGAGGGGCTATCAGCTCCAAAGCATAGCTTATTGTACCTAAGCCTTGGAAAATTTCATTTCTTGCTACCAGTGAACAAAAAGTAGGTATTATTAAGGCTTCAAGGATTTTACGTTGAACTCCAGAGTCTATTAAAAACATGAACAAAATAAACCAAACAGATGTCATGAAGTTGGTTGAAGGATGTATCTTCAAGCCATTCTTACATTCTCTTGTTTTTGCGGTACCAAGGATCAAACTCGGGACCTTGCACTTGCCAGGCAGGTGCTTGTGCCACTGAGCTACCAGCCCCATCAAGCCATTCTTAAGGCTAGGCTTGGAGGGGTACTATTCAATCTATGTGCAGTCTCCAAAGTTTTTCATAATTATGCTATCCATTTTAAGTATAATTCGAATCTACTCTTTATTTAAAAATACAAGGAAAATACCAAAGTATTTGTTTGTAAAAAGAACTTCATACCTCTAAATAAGCAGCACTCGACTCCACTGAGGCAATGTCTGATTTGATCATTTACCCATCACTCAAGAAGTTTTAACCTGATAGAATTTTAAAATATGAACTAGAAACACAAAGCTTTATTCCACATGGACTCTGTGGGGAACGTCTTTACCACAACAGACGAACCTGAAGCAAATACTTTTAAAGTAATGAGAATTATAAGCAGATACATGTTCAAGCTAGGACACTGAACAGGTCTCCGAAGAGTTGAAGTGTTTTAATCACACTGCTCTTTTACCTGATCTAACTTTATGCATTTAGAAGTCACCCCTGTGATATGCTTCCTCAAGAGATACCAGAAGGTATAATGTGTGAATGAGTAACCGCTGTTGTCTTCTGGCAGTGCTCTCCTCAGAGGCTTGGAGAAGGTTCTCTTGCTTCTTCTAGCTTTGTAAGGATCCACTGTTGTGAAAAAATAAATTGACATTTATTTTAATGGACTTTCAATGAAACAATGTAGTGAGTAGAAATCTGTAAGTCAGCTTTTCAACTGTTAGGTGCATACTAATATCCTAGACATAAAGTTAATAGTGAATTCATACAGCTCACTCATCTAAGTCGAAATGGCTCTTGGACAGTGTCACTAACTGGGAATGTTTTCCTAAGGCTTTTGAACATGGAAATTCATCTTCAGAATGTAAAAAGTGAAATGAGCCACCTAGACAGGAAAGGGTAGTTTGGAAGCTGAACTGAACGACTGGCATAATCTTAAAATTATTTGGGAAAATTCCTTCAACCTATGCCAATTCTGTATCACAAACCTCCATGATTCCACATGCACAATTCTACTGCTTGAACAGGGATAATTACATATAGTAGTATAGCAACATCCTTGAGCTTTTTTGATACTCTGATTTTCTTTTCTAAAAGGATCTCAAATTATATAAATTAAAACCTTTCTATCAATAATGTCTATTGTTACTGGTCTTGACAATTTGTATGGGGTTAGTCCATTATAAAAGATTTAGAGCATGGAGGCTGAGTAAGATCCTCCAGTAACATTCCCCACAGACACACTAAGTACAGTTATACAAAGTACCTTCACAAAGCAAAGGAAATACATGAGAGACCATAGTGCCTGCTTTTAGTATAATGGGATGAAAAGGTATGCCAAGGAAGGAAGGAATATGAATTGCCTACTGCCTTTGTCACCCCTACCCTAACCCCAAAAAAACCAAAACCAGAAGGATTGGCACAAAAAGACAGACTAGTGGGACAGACAGTGTAGAAGTCAACCCATTCATCTACAGCCAACTCTTCTTTAACAATGGCGTCAAGACCATGCATTAGAGAAAGAACAACCTCTCAGTAAATGGTGCTACAAAAATCTTAATGTCCACATGTAGAAGAATGGAAGTAGACTCTTGCTTCTCATCAGTTACAAAAATAGAGACCTAAATGCAAGACTTAAAACTATTACTAGAAAACAGGAAGAAACAATGGGTAAACATTTAAGACACTGAAGTGGGTAAGAATTTTTTGAATAAGACCCCCAAAGCATACTATCAAAGCCAACGTAAAACTTTTTGGACAACAAAGATCAATGTGCAGAAGCAACCCAGTGAATGGAACAACATTCTAACAAGTGGTTAATGGCCAAGGTATACAGATAATATAATTAACAAAGAAATAGTGGGGCATGGTGCCGCACGCCTGTAATCCCAGCACTTGGGAGGTTGAGGCAGGAGGACTGCAGGTTTAAGCCCCACCTGGGCAGTTTAGGGGCTTAGCAATACTGCCTCAAAATAAAAAATGAATTTACCAAGAGGCCTGGGGGTGTAGCTCAGTGTTATACCCCGGGTTCTATTCCCACTACTGCCAAAGAAAGAAAGGCTGTGACAGAGGGAGAAGAGAGGACAACCCATTTTACTGTCCTGGGGTCATGAGTTCGATTCTTGGTATCAAAAAAAGGTCAATGGTTTTGCCAGGCATGGTGGTGCATGCCTGTAATCCCAGCATTTGGGAGGCTGAGGCAGGAGGATCCTTGTGAGTTTAAGACCAGCCTGGGCTACAAAGTAAGCTCAAGGCCAGCCTGAAGTGCAGAGCAAGAACCTGTCTCAAAAAGACAAAAAACCAAAACCGAAAGAAACCTCAACAATGGATCTAAATAGACATTTCTCAAAGCCCAACAGGTTCATGGAAAAAGTGTTCAACTTTACTAATCAAAACCGAAACCCAGTATTACCTAAAAGACTAAAGATAACATGTGCTAGCGAGGATGTAGAGAAAAGAAAAATTTTGCACATTATTGGTGGGAGTGTAAATTAGTACAGCTATATTGGAAAATAGCATGGACAGTCCTCAAAAAGTTAAAAATCTACTAGATTCTACTCATAGGTAGAATCTAAAAATGTTGGTCTCATAGAAGTTGAAAGTACCCGTGGCTGGGGACAGGAGAGTGTGGAAGAGATGGAGAAAGCCTGATTAGCATGTAGTGTGTTACAGTGAGGAAGCAGAAGTTCTGCTGTACTAACACAGTAGAGTGACTACAGGCAGTAGCACACTAAGCACTTCAAACAGCTAGAAAAGAAGCATTTTGAAACTTTTCACCATAAATGATGAATGTCTGAGGAGAGCAGTATGTGTTTAACCTGACTTAAACACTATATTTATTATTGAAACATTACATGGTACTCCATTAATAGGTAAAAAGTTTATGATTTCATATATTAGTCAAAAATATTGAAAAAACAAGTATCACGTCCTCAGAGAAGGAAAAAAAAGAGAGATTAGTGCCTCTTCAACTTCAGAGGAGTCTAGTGGGAACAGGCAGAGGGACTGAATGGAAATCCGTTCTTTATTCCCTAAGACAAGTAGAGAAAGACAGATGAGCCCAGTGTCTTGGTTACTTTTCTCTTGCTGGGACAAAATACCTGACACCCAAAATGAAGGAAGGAAGCGGTTTATTTAGCTTATAGTCTGTGGAGGTTTCAGTCCATACTCAGCTGGCTGTGAGGTACAGTGGCACATGGCCGAGGGCCACAGTTCTTGGCAGCAGTATACAGCACAGCAACAAGCGCAATAAGGGAGGAATGGTGGCCAGTAGCCTCTTTCTCTCCCTTACATATACAAACTCCACCCTAGGGCGGTACAGCTCTCACACCCATAATCCCAGCATTGGATCATGGGTCAGTCATAAAGTCTAAAAGCCACCAAATAACTGCATGAGGATTTGGGGAAACATGCAGACACAAACCATAACACCCAGCAACTTCCTCCGCATGTCTCATACAGCAAGAGAATCAAAACCCTCTGGGATAATGTCAAACTGTGACAGCAATTAAATGGGAAGTTTATTACAGGGAAACTGCAATAGGTGCTCACGTCCTTCAGCAATGTGAGAAAAAGCCTTGAAAAAGTCATGTTACCCTGCTCCACACCGTCTCGCTCTTTCAAGTGACATATGCATCATGTTGTTTTACTTCTGTTTCTTTGTAATGCATTCTTGTTTTCTACCATTAGTATGCCGACATTGCCTTGTATCACAAGTTCCAGACAGAAAACTGCACAACGCATGCTAACTGGGATATGGGTCAAGGAAGCTCTACTTTGGGTCTGGATGTTCTAAGAAAATGGCCATATTCAGCTAACACCAACCCTGAGCACAGTAAGGGGCCAGGGAGCTGGTGGTCTGTTGTGTGAGCAGGAGGCCCAGGGATCAGGTAATGAACTTAGGTATTCTTATCGTTTAGCTTCCCAACACAGTAAGAACAAGGCAGTGTTAGGAACAGCATCTGTTTCATGGCCAGTGGGATCAGTGTCCACTTTCTTGGAGGTGCATACCCTGGTGACTGCAATACCCTCTGAAGTGTGTACAGGGCTTTTCAGTTCATAGCACTCCTATTTTGAAGAAACAAAGGTTAAGTGACTTTCCTCAAGGTTCTATTGTCAAAATAGAACAAGTATTTCCTGACTACAGGTTTGGCTCCCGCTGCCCCTCCCCATGCCAGGGTAATGGTTTTGTTTTTTTTTTCTTTTGTTAAATCACTAGCTGTAGAGACAACAACATGGGGCCATACTTTCTCTGCTAGAGCTAATTAGCATTAGAATGAGACAACTTGTTGAATTTAAAAATAAAATATTAGAGTTAGGATTTAAAAGAAGAGTAATTTGATTTAAAATATAGGAATGTTGAATTTAGTAAAAAAATAATGATA
The DNA here is from genome assembly GCA_004027595.1 of Dinomys branickii. NCBI lineage: Eukaryota > Metazoa > Chordata > Mammalia > Rodentia > Dinomyidae > Dinomys > Dinomys branickii. Next base: position 4,406 of record PVLD010004186.1, on the reverse strand, counting down.
TGCTCTAATTACATACACTAGAAACTGTCAGAACACAAAAACAAATACCTCAAGCAAAATTTATCTGCTTTAAAAAAAACAGTTCATTTATGTGGTTTTGAAGTGAGAAAGTTCTGCCTGGTTTAAGTGAAAGATTTATTATATTTACCCTAGCATCCTCTGGAGTCTTGAAGTTAATTATTTTTCCAAATTCTCTGGCATGGAATACAGACTTCACCCGTTCCTAAAAACACAATACATAACTTCATTAAAAAGAAAATGCAGTTGTAGAATTACACGAAAGAAGTGCCATACAGGTTTATTATTCTATGTTTGAAACATTGTACATACACAAATCATGCATTTTAAAAAAAGCCAAGAGGGGGCTGCCAAGAAGAATTAAAACAAAATGCCACATTCCAACACAGCTCCTCCTGTCACTGAACCCGCGTCAGAAAGCTTACAGTGACTTTTTCCTTTCAAAGGCCAGAAAGTGTTAAACAGAAAGTTGGAGGAGGTAAGTCTGGGAGTGGTGCCACTGTATTTCCTCTCCAAAACATTTCTCAGACAATTCTTAATATATGGCCATGGAATCCTAACGAGTCTAGGTCAAAAATGATACATACATTTGCGTATCCATACACATACAAATGCATGCACGTATGTACGCATGTGTGTACTTGTGACAGCTTAAACTAGTCATGTGGCAAGAAGGTACTTTGGAATCAAAGCTGGGGTGGGTCCGTCCTAACGATTTTCTCCCACTCCCCTTTGGTATTCTGTGAGGTATCTGTTGGGGGAACTGCGTAGCAGCAGGTATTACACAACGGGGAGAGACAAATACAAAGAACCATGGGATGACTGAGGATGACGTCTAGCTCTGTACTACCGCAGAGGAGAGGTGACGATTTCACTGATTTATCAGTTTCTGTAATTCAAATATTACACAAGTATGGACTCCAGAAGAAATGAGTTTCTTTTCTTTAAAAAAATGTGAACTGCTGAACCAAGATCGAAAATGAAAGGCAAGAAAGGAAGAAATGAGAAAGCCACGGAAGCCATCTGGGCAGAGACGGAGCTGACGGCCACCGTCCATCGCTGTTTCACGTGGGGAAAGGCAGGGCTCCACGACTGCGTATAAAACACGGGCCGAGGAGTGCTGCAGTCAGTGCGACAGCACGCAAAGTAGCCCTTCAGTTCTTAGCCAGCCTTTTCTCCTCTTTAACCCTGAATGAGAGCAGGAGTAAAGGAAATTCATACCAAGACAAAGTAAGTTTTATTTATAAAACAGAAATATTACAAAACAGAAAAGAAAAAATGAAAAAAAGGATAAAATGGTAACAGTTTTTGTAAATAAGGAAGGTAAGAGGTTGGAGGGAGGGTAGGGGTGTGGGGAATAAAAAGAATCAAGCTACATATGTACAGATACAAATTCTGTATAACGAATGTGATCATTATGTATACCTAAAATGTACCAATAAACTTAATTTACCCCCCACAAACAAAGGGGATTATATACCAAAGCACATTATTTTCATTTACAGGTTTTCAAAATTAAATATTCAACCTACCTTTGCTTCGATGCGTAATCTTCTCTCATGAACAATGAATGGTTCTTTGGTAAATTCATCAAAACTATACTGCCATTCACAGGTAAGTTGTCCAAATGTTCCCTTTGTTACAAACAATACACCACTGTGTGTGGGGGGAGAAAAATCCACTTTAAACATTGAGGAACTGTTATCTAATAATATGGAATACATTTTTCTGCAAATGCACATCACATTCACCCAGAGAAACTATTATTCTGGGTCCCATAAAAAAAGCTTACATCATAAAGGTATGTTCTCAGAGTATAATGGCACTAAACTAGAAACAAATAATAAGAATATTTCTAAATGCTTAGAAATTAAAATATTACTAAAATAATCCAAAGATCAAAGAACTTCAAAGAAAATTAGAAAATACTTTGAGCAGAATGAGAATGAAACTATAAAATTTGTGGGATGCAGCCAATGTAATGCTTAGTGGAAAATGTGTAGCAAGACATACTACAAAAATTGAAGCGCTAATAAAGTCAAATACATCAAGCACTTTGCAAGAAGGAGAAAAACATTTACAGGACCAGTTAGTCAACATTTAGGGACCCTGAGGTAACTAACACTTCAGTTTCCCAGCCTATATTGCCAAGAGGTTTCTTAACCAGGCTGAACAGAAATCAACATGCTGAGAAGCCTAGGGTTTTCACAAACTAAAGTTCTATCATTCTTGTGTTTTGATTGGGTACTAGGGATTGAATTTTGGGCCTTTGCACTGAATTACATTCCTAGCCTTTTTAGTTTTATTTTGATAAACTTGCTAAATTGTCCCTGCTGGGCTTGAATTTCTGATCCTCCTCTCTCAGTCCCCCAGTCTGTGGGGATTACAGGCATGTGCCACACCACTTGGCTTTCTGATTTTCCATTTTAGAGGGAAATTTCCTTTTTTTGAAACAGGGGTCAAGCTATGCAGTTCAGGCTGGCCTTGAACTTGCAACTATTCTTCTGCCTCTGCGTCTTGGGTTCTGGGATTATTGGTGCACAGCACCATGCCTGGCTTTAAAGTGAAATTTCAAAAAAAAAAAATCTTTTTAATCACATGTCATCCCATTTTGGGGGAAGAAATTAAATGAAAATACATTGTTTATAATGAGTACTTAATTCCTTTAAAGGCCTTTCCCAATTTCTCTGTGGCTTAAACATCAGTTTTAGGTACAACCAGAATTTTGTTTTAAATAACGCACACTTTAAGGTAAGGGACTGAGTTAAAGCAATAGCTGGCTCCTGGCTGAAATGCAAATGGGGAAATCTACTCAGGCTTTACACCTCATCACAATCCTAACTTAGCCTTTCTCTCACCGAACCCTGATTATAGGGCCTGCTGGAACAAGGCTGTGTCACTGTATTTTTGCATGTACCCTCTCTCTCTATAGGTCCTACCTGAAGATGTCACTATAGCTTGCAGTATTTACATAAAACATTCCTTTGTTTCCAATGGTATATCCACGTTTATGAATCTATCAATATTCTAATGAATAGCTATCATCAGTAGATTCTTCCGGTCTAATCTTAAGATGTATACTGTTTGCCTTTGACAGGATAATTTATGGAATTTCTGTACTCACTGAATTCGCTGAAGCAAATGCTAAAATAACCAATTTATGCTTGTGCTTGACTGTGTTTATCTAAACAAAGTTAAATATGAATTTATACAAGGTCTTAGGAATCAGCTTTACCAAGCAAGAGAACCAGAATTAGCAGGAATCAGTGTGACTATATGGTACGAAGGTGAATAACAATTTCTCCACAAGTGGCTGTTGATCCCTTACTGAATTACATTAGAGAAAGAAGGCAAGTTACCGTCTAGTTATCATGAACATATCTGTTTTATTGATCATGACATGGGTAAAATACTTGTATTTTGCAAATCTTCCATTTTCCATGACCTTAAAAAAAAGAGAAAAAATTGATAATATTCCATAATGCCATGATTTTTCAAAAAACTTTTCTCAATGGAGGCAAATCATTAACATACCTTTACAAGATATATATTAAAAATTGAATTAAACATTTACAAAATCACTGCTGTTTCCTTTTAAAAAGTATCTATTGCATTAAGATTACTCAGTTGTACCACCTTAAATGCTAGATTTTTGAAGATACAACCTTACAAAGTTTAAATTCAATCTAGTGAGGTATTAAAATATTAATGCAATTTTGATTATAACTGTATAGAAACATACATAAACACACACGTCTAACTCTTGCTTTGCCTTTCCCCTAGATATTTGCCTTACAAACTTGCTTTCCTATGCCAACCTCAGAACTCATTAAAAAATACCAAGAAAACTGAAACAATCAAAGCAAAAAGCAAGCAGCAGCATTTCTGGACAAACGACCCCCCAAGGCCTACTGAGGTAATGATATTTTCAAGACTACTGAAACATGGTCAACCTATGACACTGCCTGTTAATAGTGCTTCACTCCAGAAAACCTAAGCACACAGCAAATAGTGGTTTATTTTTAATTGTTTTCAGTTACATTTCCTCTGAGAATAGAGTTACTTTGACTATTAAAATACATTGCATAGAGACTTCCGGGAAGATGGCGACCGGGTAGGCAGCAGAGAGAGAACCTCCCAGAGGACTACCACCCAAACAATGAAATATAGCAATATGAAGACAGAAATAAGGACTTCCGGGAAGAAGACGACCAGCCGAGAGAGCGAGTGCGGAGGGAAGAACGGCTTCAGCTCCTGAACCCGACAGAGAACGCGCTACTGGGACAAACTGCACCAAACCGGGCAGCGCTCCGGGATCCCGCTCAGAACCCCACCCCCGCAGCCAGCGCTGCGCGAACTGGAGCAACAGCGACCGGCCGGCGGGATTT
>PVLD010004185.1:110529-129500 GCA_004027595.1 Dinomys branickii | reverse complement strand
GTATATGGGTCCATACATCTACAATTCGAAGATATCAATGGATAAAGCAACAACTACTGTTGAGACCATATCACCTTGTCTATAGATTAGTTGTGATTGTACTATTTTCTATGATAATGGGTGTCTGTTTGTCAATATGTTTTTGTACTTTTATGTTTCTAAAATAAAAAAAAATAAAAAAATAAAAAAATAAAAAAAAAATAAAATTATGTTAAGAAATTAAAAAAAAAAAAAAAAAAAAAAGAGAGTACGGGTGCCTTCGGCAATTTTGAAATAAGTAGATGCAAGGTCTCGGCACACCTCCCCACGCTTGATTCCGTGTGCAGACCTTTCCTCTGGAAAGGCAGAGAGACCAAGCCCAAGCAAGAAGCAAAGACCCAGCATCCCCGGTGACGAGACAGGCGCTAAGGGTAACGAGGTGGAAACGTGACCGCCGCAAGTTTGTGGATGCCCTGAGTTCCCAGATGTGCCTAATGCTATGCTGTGCTTTTGCAGCTTTATGTTCTCTTCTGCTCCTGTGTTTTGTCCTGTTTGCTGCCCATCCCCTGCCCACACCTCCACCCATTAAGATTTCAACCTTTCTTTGTATCACTGAGTTACTCATGCTGACCTTGCTTGACCCTAATACTGTGTGTACAGTAAAGCCATGCTGACATGTGCCATGAGCTCATGAGGCTTGTGTTTTTTTCCACACGGGGAGAGCTTATAAGACTTGGGATATAGCTCAGTGGAATAAGAGACTGCCTGGCAAGAGCAAGGTCCTGAGTTCGATCCCCAGTACCACAAAAAAAAAAAAAAAAAAAAAACACTTGAGAAAGGATGTTCTTCCTGATGCAGCTCTACAGCTGTGACATATTTACTCTCATTGCCACCTGATGGATTCTTGTGAACCCAGCGGCTGCAGGTGTGTGGGATCACAGGCAGGAGCGAGGCAGGAGAGGGTGGTGCCTGGAAAAGGCCAAGGGTTGAGGTAGGGCTGGTGGGCAGCACCGTTGGTCCTACTGATGCACCCCCCACCTTGGCACTGAGTGGCAGGGGCACAGGTTTGCACCGTGTGATTAGTGCAGGAGAGCAAATTAAATGGTCATTAAAGGGAGTCAATCAGTGGGTACCTGGTGGTAGGCAGTGAGAGGATCTGTCCATATCCTCTATTAACTGAAGCAATGCCTTCATGGGGCCCTTTCTAAATATGCTTGCTTCATTATACCAAAAGCCCAGTCTCTCAGTACATATCACTATTATTGGCAGTCATGCAATAACAATAACTGTAATAACAACAATAAATATTTTCCATAGCATAGTAAATATTATTATTATTAGCAATGCATCTCATGCTGGGCATTACTATTTTATGAGCACTATATTTTCTTTCATTTAGGCAAAAAGATGTTTATGAAGGGACTTGTTCCGTCTCTGCACTAATGCTATGGAGTTTAAATTCTTTTTTAGTAGTAGAAGCATGTCAAACTTAAACGAGGCTGGTATGTGTCATCTCTTGCACATTGCATTCTCAAATAATGAGCCAGGTAGCTGTAATGTTTGCTCAGCAGCATCTGAGCATAAATTCTGAGTTCCCTTTCATTTGTGGCATACAGCCATAAGCTAGGCAAGGGCTGGCTGTATTATTGGGAGGGTTCCATAGTATGAGAACACTAGGTAAGATACTGGCCTGGTCCTTTATGGCTCCTTCAAACTGTGAAAATCAATAATTCTGTTTGATGGTGCCACACGACAAATGCAAAAAGAAGACAGAGAGAGCTGTACTACTTTCAGAAAAATTTCACTGCTGGATTCATGTTTCAAATAATCAAGGGAATGTCTTTTAGTGAGCTTCCTACCCTTGGCCATTGCAGGAAATGTCAGGAAGACTATGCTAATCAAAGCTAGTACTGGGTTAAGGATGAAAGGTTTTTTTCCTGCTGTTTAAGACTGCCTGAGAACATCTCAGAGGGGACACAGACCCCAGTTAGGCCTAAGGGTCAACAGAGAGGAATGTTGGCTGCTGAAATTCAGAGCAGGCTGAAAACTTGTAGGCAAAGGGATTTGTGTGTGGGTCTGTGTGGTTGTTTTCCTCTCCCTCTCTCCCCTCCCTTCCTCTTTCCGTCTCTCTGTACACACACAGACGCACACATTTGTAACACTTGTAAACTAATCCACTTCAATTCCCTCTGCTCATGCCTACCCGCTTATCCCTACAGGATTGTTTTTTTAACTGGTGAACCTGTTCTTTCTTTGCCTTTTGCCAATGGGAAAAGACGTCTGCTAGGAAAATTCTTTCAACAATTCCTTGTATGTGAATCACTGGGGAACTTGCAGAGTGCAAATCTAAAATTCAGTGCGTCTGGGCGGGACTGACATTGTGCATTTCTAACAAGTTCTTAGGTGATGGAGATGCCCCTGCCCAGTGGACCATATTGGGAAGAAGAAGGCTACTTGTCTCTTTCCTTTGTCCCCTCTAAAGAATGACAGACAGCATCTTCTTTCTTTGTGGCCTCTATGCAGTGATAAGTGTGTCAGTCAGGGTTTTACTAGAGAAACAGATATAACAAAAGATACACAAATGTATAAGAAATTGCAAGATTGACTTACAATGGTCAGCCACAGAGTGGGATGAGGAAGCGCGCACAGGGTGTCTGCACACTGGAGATCAGAGGACTCAGTCCAGGGTCTGGAGTTCACTGCAGCGTTCCATACAGGTCTGCGTCAGGAGGCTGATGGGGCTGCAACAGAAGGCTGATGAGTCTACACTGGAAGGCTGAAGGATCCAAGGTGAAAGCCAAAGAGCCTGCACTAGAAGCCAGGAGACTATGTCCAAGCTGAACGTGAAGACAGGAGCTTCTCTGAAGAATGCAAGGTCCCTCTGTCCTTCCGCATCTCCCTGTTACATCACCTAGGTGATGACCCACCCTAGGGTGGCTCCTGTACACCCCAGTGTGTAGAATTGACGAGCCAATTGCTGAGATAAATTTAGTTCAGCTTCTAAACTTCTCAAGTTGACACACTCAATCAACTGGTACAGTATATTAGAAGGACTAACGCTGATAACAAATGATTCGCAGCACAACAGGAGATTACGTGATCTGGAGCCCCAGCCTCCTTCTCCTCTACCACTCCAGCAACCAAAATCATTGTTTAAATTAACCCAAATCTCTAAAACTTGAGATTCTATGAACTTAAATACTTGACCAGCCAAAATGATTGAAGATCTAAGGTATTTCTCCAATATCTCTTATGATGTTGTGAAGCAATCTTCAGAAAAACTTACAGATACCCTAAAGCAGCTTTGAAAGTAGATGGTGTGTTCTGCCCTGTCGTTTTATTTTTATGTCATCTGACAGTGCTCACTTCTCTGCAGGTAGCACAAATACATGATGAAGAACTGGAGAAGTAAAGGTGGAAAAGGGGAAGAAAAGTTATGCCATTTAGATTTAAATTGTCACTTTGAGTTTTGAGATAGAAGGCTACAGGACAGAGCATTCCATTCCAGGAATTCAGAGATGATAGTTCTATTGTTCATAGTGAAAGTCTCTGAGGGAAAAAAATCTTATTCTCAGAGGAAAAAGAAATATGAAAACCTCAAAATGTTCTGGGAGAGATGGAGTCAATGATCAATTGTAAAAGAAGCCACAGAGAAGAAGAAAAAAGTTCAACAGAAGACACCATGTGCCTTGCTGGAGAGAAGTCACTGATAACTCACCCAGGTAGAGGTGACCAGGTTAAAGGAGTTAGTTTCTGTAGCAAAGTGGTTTTTATAGGTGAAATTCTGTTTCAGCAGACTGCACTAAAAAGAAGAGCTTCATCTGGTTTGTACATTTATTTTTGGATCACCAGAACCTGGCATGTTATTTAATATGTCATAGATGTTTGTTGAATGCAAGGAAGGCTACATGGTTTGTGCCATCTAAAATTTTAGCTATGATCAAATGAAGTAGTATAAAATTATTATTTGAAAGAGATAATGAGCTGATAGCTATTATTGTCTTAAATAGATAAAATAAGGATGTGGTTGTAATATATTGCAGTATGTCTTGATTTCCTAAGAGTGCAGGTGGGCAGGATTGTTCAGATAAGGTGAAGAAGGCATGGTTTAAAGAAAAACAGATAATTACCGCTGTAATACTTGGGCTTTTTTAATGATCACAGCAAAAACCAGAAAGGATTCTTGTGCTATCAAGGAAATAGCAAGCAGGTAATAACCTCTGTGTCTGCACTGCTCCATTTCTGAAGGAGAATGAAAAAACTCAAGTTCCCAGTATACGTCCCTTCTAAGTCTTTAGCGTCCCAGAATCCTGATATAAGATTATGGAATAGAGAATTTCAAAGATCATTCTTGGATGTAAATTGGAAAAGTCATCTCAGAGGGCACAGATGCACTCAAGCTCGCGATCTCCGCCATTGACCTTCCCTTCTTGTGTGAGACCAAGACTGCAGCAAAGGCATCGGGGGAGGAAGCTCGTCAGCAGGAACCAGCACATCCATATTCACCGGGTCTTCACTACCTGCTTTGGTTGTAGCCACTCAAAATATACTGCACCTCCACCTAAACTTGCACCTGGGTTCTTATTACTGGAATGGGAGCTCTGAGTGGAACCAGGGAGGGAGAGACACTGAGGAGGCATTCTAGACTTCCTCCCACTAAGATGTGGGGTTTTTTATAACCAACATAATCTTTGCACTATTTCATGTGTCAACTATTTTTCTATATTTCTATTTTCCCATGACTCTTTGCATCTCATACTAAGAAAACTTCTCAATTACGCCTCAGTAAAGCTGAGAAAAACAGGAAAACTGTACTTTTTAAAAGAAAACTACTGGAACACCATTTAATAATATCTTTTAATGCTTTATTTTCTGATCTGCCCATTTATGAATACAGATATTTTTGAGAGAAAAGCCCACACTTTCCTTGCTGCTACCCATTGGATTCCACATTCGTGGAGCCCAGCAAGTTCATTGGCACAGTGCCCAGTCAGAGGGGAATCTGAGCAAGGTCCCAATGTGCTCGTCAGTGGGAACAGGGTTAAATGCCAACCTCGGGCTGGGGATATAGCTCAGTGGAATAAGCACCTGCCTAGCAAGCGCAGGGTCCTGCGTTCGATCCCCAGTACAGCCAAAAAAAAAAAAAAAAAAATGCCAACCGCAAAGCTCCTGCACAGAGAGAGGCAAGTGTGCTTCACCAGCACACAAAAACATGAAAATCACATTACCCAGCTAACAGGTGAGATGTAATTTGGACTTTTATCCTTGTTGTTCTAATGTGTACCAACAGGCGGAAGGGTTAAAGATGTGACAGTTGGCACAGACTGAACACATCCTTTCTGAATCTGGAGTGTTTTTAGCATTATCCAGAAAATTTGTTTTTGATTTCAGTTTCTTTGTTTGCAGGCTCAGGAAATTAATCATTTTGTCTGGAAAAATCAGATAGTGGACATAAATCATGGAATCTCTTGGTCATTCATTTTAAACCATCTCAAAGTTCTTTTCACTTGCCAAAGTTCTTATCATGTCCTGGCCTGAGAAAGAATGGATGGCCACGTTCTTCTTATAGATAGGCAGTGACTCACACCATTTAAAACCTCCACAGACAAGTAATTATATATCACCTCCCCCTGGTGCCTTCCAGAAGAGACTGTGTATCAGATGAGGGGGTGCAGGGTGGGGGCAGGTGCCATCAGGAGAGCCTCACCCTGCTCTGTTCATTTGCAAAGGAACCAGAGCTTTCTTGGGAGGTTCACACACCACAAGGATCGTGTATCTGAAGGAAAGGGATAGGTAATATGCTCACTTAGCCTTCACAAGACAGCTCTGAAAGAAAATGGCAAAATACATGCAATGATAGGGATACACAACAACTAATTGGGAAATTAGAGTAATTGGAACCTTCATGTTATCTATAAAAGTCACATATACTCTTCATGCTAATTGTTAGCTATGCAAGAAGTTTCAAGTGTCTCTTTCGAAGTGTCTGTGTTAAACCTTGCTGACATCTTTTTTCATCAGTACAGCTGAACAGTGAGCAAAATCCTTCTGTTCTCCTCCATGTTTTCTTTCCTGTTTCTCTTTTTGCCAGAGGAAGGGAGAGGGAGAGAGGACTTAGAATTAGCTAATATTGGCTCAGTGCTTAGAACATAGCAAGCAAGTATTAAACTTTTATCATCATCATTATTATTATTTCATTTTGAAAGTTTTGAGCTAGGTTATGAATTTCTAATCTTTTCATTATTAAACATCAATTTTCCTCAAGGCTCTATGTTTGGGAATATTTTTGTAATAACATACTATGTTAATCAAGGAATACTTAAATTATTCTCTGGTTTTTAACTATTCAAAGACATCAAGCTATCAATGAGAACTTCAGAGTTTTGGGATAATGAATGTTAACATATTAAGTTTATACTCAAATTCAAGGTAACAAAAAATATTTTAATTTTTATATTAAACTATTCTGACACGTTCAATGATCATGAGATGATGTACAAAATTATTTTTAGAAACAGGTATTCAGGGCCCCTTGGCTAGGACAGATTGAATAGACACTTCAGGGACACCAAAAGGTACCTATGAAAATGTTGTCATCTAAATAACACTTGCAATTTAGATATTAACTTCAGAAACTACATCACAATTAAGGCAAAAGTGAGAGAGACAATGTTTTACCTGCTACTGAGTCAACAAACATTTCTTGTGTGTCAAAGCATATGCAGTAATTTGCATATATTAAAAAATAACACATTTGAGCTAGGGCAGAAAATTTGTGGAGAAAGATCATTAAGCAGTATATTTTTGAGTAGAAGAGAACCATAAACATAAAATGAGGAGAGAAGGATGCAAACTTAGCTAATTCCCTTTCTTCCCCACTGGTACTTACCAAGAATCAAGACATACATGGATCAAGTCAAATCAAGAATCTGTTATAAGAGTAGGAATTGTTACTTTGGGCTAATGATGTCAAAGTGAAGCTTTAAAAATCTAGGTATACGGGATAGAATCATCTTCATTTACGTTTCTGAACATCAACTGCCGCTCCTCAGCATCTCGTGTACTCAAGGTGCAGCCAAGTCCCTCCAGTCAGGCTGACGTTCACCAGCACAGCTGCCGACAGCCATCCATGCTCCAAACCCAGGAAGATTCTGGGGGCAAAACAGCTTTGCAGAGTTCAGAGTGTGAGCTTGCAGGGAAGGAGTGGTGCTTCATTCTTAGCATCAGGGGCTGCTGGTAGAACAGCAGGACACAGGCAGAGCGTTTGCACTGTCTCTGCGGCTAGGGACCTTTCCTTCGGTAAGATGGACTCTTAGCCCCCTCTCAGTGAGGGAAAGGGAGAGCCTTGAACCCCAGCACTTACACACCAGAGTCATCAGCAGAATTAACACACAGATGACTGGCCACGAATTGTAAGCCCATCTCAAAGTGTGTTCTCAGAACCACACTTGCATTTGGGAGAAAATTTTTCCACACATCCATCTGTCATCTCACTTTCACAGGTTCTCAAAGACAGCAGAATATTTGCTTTAGAGTACACATTTTCTTCTCTTTCTTATAATTCCCCCTTTCTGTGTCTCCAAGCATTCAGAAAACTTTTCAAAGTTCTATGTGTTGAGAAACTGGGTGACTTAGCACCAATAGGAAGCCCAGGCAGTCTTCATGTTGCCCTCACCATTGCCTAGGAGGATCACACCTGCACCTGCACAAAGTGAGACCCCTGGGAAGCACTCCAGGAGCGGACAAGGTAGCTAACTGCTAGAGGGAGCCAAGAGCAAGACAGGCGACAACAGGAGCCTGTACTAGGACTGCCTCCTGCAGAGAGGCTGCGCAGAACTCCGCGGTGCGATGAAGAGAGGTGGCAAAGCCAGTGCGCATGCACAGAGGAGGTATTAGCAGAGCAACGTAACCCTGCGAGTTTCCACTGTGTGCTCCTTATGGGAGCAAAAGCTGCTAAAGAGGTGAAAATGGGTCTGGGAAAGTCTTTGTACACAGTGTTAAACAACTTTGTGGGGTGGAGGAGGGTACTGCGGATTGAACCGAGGGCATTCACTTTGCACTGAGCTGCCTACTTAGCCCTTTTATTTTATCTTGAGACAGAGTCTTGCTAAGTGACTCAGGCTGGGTTAGAATGGCGACTCTCTTGCCTCAGCCTCACAGAATGCTGGGATGACTGGCATGAGCCACTTCACCTAGTCAACACTTTATATTTTATCCAAATGATAAAGAGGGGATGGTTCCTCCAAGTTCTTATGCTGAAGTTCGAAATTCCAGTGTCTCAGAGTGTGGATATATTTGCAGAGAGAGGCTTTTCAGAAGTAACTAAGTTAAAATGAGATCCTTGGGGCAGAAAATCTGATCAGAGCAGAAAAACAGAGATATCGTGGATCGAATGCTTGTGGGGAAAGACTATGTGAGCCTACAAAATGCAGAACCCATCTGCAAGCCCAGACAAAGAGGTGCAGAAAATCCTGGCACTGTCCTTGGGATTTTAGTCCCCAGAGCTGTGAGAAAATCCTCAAAAGAGGATTTAAGTAGAGGTTTGGTATATTTGAACAGGGCCTTTGTAAACTAGGGATGTTCTCCTTGCTCTATGTTAATCATCTCAATGATCTGTGGTAGTTCATTTTGTTTTGTTTTGTTTTACACCCTCTCTTTGTACCTTAAAAAACAGAGTTACAAAAGAAAATGACTTTGGTACTAAGAAATAAAAGTGATCAAGAAGGCGAACCCATCAGTGTCATATTTATTCAGTATGCCCTGCACCCTTCCCAAGGCAGGGAAGGATGTGATTTTCCTCTGGCAGAAGGAATAGAACTATCATGTTTATAATAAATAGAAATCATTTTACCTTTTACATATTTTCATAATTTCCCCTGCTGCTTTAGCTAATTAATTATCAATGCTACTTGTGTTTAGACAAGAGAGTTTGTCTCCTTCACAGCCCATCTGCTTCTTGGTAACCTTGCTGTGAAGTCATTGCAAAGCAGACTTGCTGATAAAGCTATCATCGCCATGGCAACTTGATGCTATGTCACAAATGTAGGAGTGTTACCTCACTGAAGTTAAAAGGAGAAATCAAACTGCTGTCTTCTGTGTAAAGTGATCACCAGTTTTAATCAGACACATGGTTTGTGCATTTTTTTCCAGAAATACAGGAGAGAAGGCTCCTTCTTAAAGAACATTACTGTAATAAACTTGCTGCTAATTACAACATGTAGAATGAACATTTTCATATTAGGAGAGCAATATAAGTATGTAGTTACAGTTGAGTGAAATGTCCTAGTAATGCGCATTCAGTAATCCCAACCTCCTTGATCCAACAACTCATGAAGTAGAGGCCGTGGACACCATTGTACAGATGATGCCACTGAGGTTCAGTGAGGGAGAGGTACTCACACAACTGGAGGAGCAGAGCGAAGTGCTGAGCCCAGACCCATCCGCTGGTTCCCCTTTTTTTTTTTTTTTTTTTTTTTTTTTCCAGACCCATCCCTGAAACGCCAGGTTTCTTCTGCGCTGCACTATTAGGCTCACCTGTCCTGTGTACCGTGTGATGCAAACGTGGATGTATTTTCTTGCCATTAACAACAGAGTACCTAGAATTTGAATTCAGTGTCATAAAGTTCTGCCAGTTTTTAAGCACTGATGAGATTTTGGTAATAAAAGAGTCGTGGGAATGCCAGAATAGATTCTGTCTGAATTCATTTGTTTTATAAGTGAATGAACTTAGTCTCGGTGAAGAATTTACCCAAGGCAAGTCAAGGATGAACTGCTAGTTTGTTTACAGTAACAGCTGCAAGCTTTACTGCTGAAAATGTGTTTGTGTTTATTGCAGTTTCTCCAGATTTTGAAAATAGCAGTAGCAGTATCAAATGTCACCCAGGTAGGCCCTCCATCAGAACTTCTGAGAACAACCACCCCAGGTGTGCAACCGGTCACCACAAATGTGCATGTAATCTTAATATGCTTACTGGGCTCGTACAACTTCCTATGCAATTCAAATCCCCAGTCCTTCTCCTCTAACAGATAGCCTCTTGAAATCCCATTCTAGTTAGATATTCTTGAGTTGTAAATATATGGAATAAGCAAAACAAACAAATAAACAAACAAAAACATGCGGAGAAGTATACTGTATTTGTGATTTTAACACCAATCTTGGGTTTCTGTTCACTTCTTTGGTATGTACCAGAACCAATCACAGTTCTTTTATATTTTTTAAAGAAAATAAAAACAGTAAAAAATAAACACTAGAAACCATACAGAATTTCACAAAACGAGAGGATAGGAATTCAACAATGGTTGTTATATTGCATAATGTTGCCTTCAAAGTAGTTGTTCATATTACCTAGTAGAAGCATGCAAAATTAGCCTAAAATGAATTACAAAGAAGAAAAAATTTGAAGCAGTAACTGTTCCTTTCAATAGACTGACAGAAATTGGCAGTAGGATCATCCCAGCTATCCTAGGTATAGCTCCTTAAAGCATCAGCTTGAACTTTTTCATAATGAAAGCAATACTTAATCTATTTTGCTAACTGAGACTGAACAGAATTAAATCAAGCATGCACCTAATTCAGTGATGTTTGTTTTTGTGGCCTAAGCAGGTTAATTTATTTAGCATCCAACTCATGGTGTTCTTTGTACCCTACAAACACTCCATAAGGGTTTGCTAGATATCCTCCAGCAAAGCTGACCCAGCTCCCGGTCTGTTTACCACACTTGAGGAAGAAAGGAACCCCTGCCGATGGCCTCTATTTGTACAGCAGCCCAGATCGGGAAGGGGAATTATGACATCGAGCCACCAAGTGTCTCTCCTAGAGAAATAGCTAAGCACACTGAGTGGGAAGGTGAATTGTGAAATCGAACCACAAGAACTGCTACCATAAGTTCTAATCAGCCTGTTATTTTCTTCATTGGATGGTTGGTTAACCAGTTACTCAGTTGTACGACGCAGGCTGTAAATACTGCAGCATCCTGGAGGCCCTGCATCTCTCCAGCTGCCAGAGAGCTAAGGCAACAACATTTGTTGGGCATTGAGTGTGTGGACCTACACTAGAGAGTGGGTTGTGGAAGGTAGGCAGAACTAACAGACATAGTAGTGTGAGAACTGTGTGATCAAGATCGTGCCGTCTGAGCCACTTCAGAGTTAATTATATGAATGTTAGGAGTAGGCATACAACAGTTCCAACAAACCATAGCTTAGATGATGGTTTTCAAATGCACGATTTAAAAGAATGTAAGATTTGCATCTTCCAATACGTTTACTATGTTCCAGGCACCATGGTAGACACCATGAATTCTTTCTATCACTCCATCCCTTCAACAAGCCTGGGACGTGGTCCTTGTGGTACACTTGATAGAAAACAGGAATATGGTATGTTTCATAGTCGGAAGGGTTAGGGGACTGGTTTGAATTAGTAGGCAGAAACTGGCACACTGCAGAACCTGTGTATTTCAGAACTTAGGAGTTTATACAAATTTATGCTGCCTGGGAAAATCAGATAGGAAAATGCCATAGACACAGCTCAGAGATGATAAACAGCAACAATCCGTCAAGGACAGGTCAAATCCCCTTATCCCACTCTCCGCGTTGGAAGTGACCTCGGCCGTTGCAGAGCAGACTGGCTTCCCCATGGCTTTATTCATAATCTCTTCAATCCCTTCCAATTCAAACATGGCTTCTTTGGTTTTGTAAAACTCAACAAAAATGTGCTAGTACATGTTGCTTTAAAGTACTTTCCCTCTTGGACTCATCTACCTTTGAACACAATTGACTTTTAAGAATTAACTGAGCTATGCAAACTGACTCAAGAGGATTAATACGTTGATTGAATAGATGGATTTTATTTGCTTTTTCTCCATTTACCTGAGTACTTAAATCTCTATTTACAGGCTGCTATTTAGATATCTTTGCCATTATATAATACTGGTATTGATCTTTGATATTTACGTTTTTTGATATAAATAATTCATTGAGCTTATGTGCTTGTCTTGTGTTCTAAGCTGTCCCTGAGAGCATGAAGGGAGGTGAATACTGGAAGAAGATAAGCAACTTCAAAAAGGTGTCCTTGAAACTAAGGAAGTTAGATTTAGTAGATGGGAATGGAAATCAGGGCTGACCTTATGTTATACAGGCTGTGAATTGGAGGCAACTGATGCTCAAAGTGTTGCTTATCAGAGTTGCTCTGTGAGCTAAGAGAAATGATGCATAGCTGTTAGTTGCCTTTGTAACCTCATATGTAATTTATAATTTTAAGAGAAAAAAAAGAAATGAGGTAATGATAGAAACAGTCCCATAATTTAATTTGTTTCACATAACAATGTCTGTAGGGTATTAAGCATATTTTATAAAATAGACCTCTTCATTCCATTTTATCACTGCATAATGATTGAATTCATTCTTTTCATGAATTTAAGTCATTTCCAGGGTTTTATTTTTTGTGTGTGGTTGGTTCTGTTTTGTTTTATTTTACTATTACAAGAATAAACATAATTTGCAAAATTGATGAATACATCTGTTGGATAAATTTTTAGAAATGTACTTGTTGAGTCAAAGGATATGTTGATTTTACAGATATTCCAAGGAGTACAAAACACATCAATTTAATGTCTAGGTATAGTATTTCTAATGTTTAAATGTATTTCTCTTCAGTGCTAGCTAATATCAAAGTTTTAAATTTTTCATAATTTATATCTGTAACAGTGGTCAATTTAAACTAAATTTATTTAATTATGAGGGAGTTTGGCTTTGAGTAGTTTTCTTTTGTTGATGAGTATTTGTTCCCATTTGTTTCTGTGAATCCTTTGGCCATGTTTCTCATTTTCTTAGTCATACAATTCTATCCATAAAATTATGCAAGTACTGATTGTATTAACTCTTAGACTATCAGTGGACTCAAAATGGCTTTCCCAGCCATGATTTCTCTTTTGACTTTCTGTATGATAATTTGGGAGGTGCCAGAGCTCTAAGTTTTTATCCTAAGTAATCAATTTTTGTACATCCTTGGCTTTAACTGTTCACTTAGGGTGTTTAAGGGGGGGAAAATCATGTTTTCCTTTGCCATTATACAATCCACTCCTTCTGCTAATTATATATCTATTAATTCTTGTTCTACTTGAAATGTAATTTCATAAGATATAAGAAAGAGATCAGGCACTTTTAAAGTATAAGTCAATTGTTTCCACATTTTTTCTAGATAATCTACCAAAAATTCATTCTTTATCATATGCTACATTCCCTTAAATGTGTATCTGTACTTATTTCCTTCCCACAAATTTTCCAAGAATTTGGGCCAATAAAAACTATTTAAGGGGGCTGGGGGTATAGCTCACTGGCATAAGTGCTTGCCTGGCAAGCAGAAGGTCCTGAGTTCAGTCCCCGGTACCAGAAAAAAAAAACAACTATTTAAAATATTGTGCCTGAATATGTTTTCATATTTAGTAGTGTCAATTTTTTTTCATTATTATTTTCCACATCGATGCTGACTTTCCTGCATGCTTTAGTCCCCTGTAAAACATATTGGTACTTTGATTGTGACTGTGCTAATTTTATAGAGAAATGCTGTCATTAAACCACTGAACCTTTTCCATGTATTCATTTTTAATTCCACAGGTAACGAGAGGGTCCTTTTGATATATTTCTTTGTTAGCTTTCTCAGCCTCTATAAATTATGAGAGAAAGATAAGTTGTTCTTCAACCCTGTAATACGTTTCATTTTCATTGCTCACTTCATTTCTTGATCTCCTCGCTTTATTTTTTTATGTAACCTTGAAAACTTAGAATTTCTGCAGCAACTCTGCCATATTCCTGAGACCAGCTTTTAATCATCAAAGGTGAGTGACACGGTATGTGAAGAATAACTGATATTAGAAAGAGTGCACCGCTGCTGCTTCTCACAGCTCCTTCCTGGGTGTGCAATCATTACCGGTGCAGGGTGGAGTGATTTGGATGAAGTTTACTTAAGGATCACTGTCATTATATATTTATGAACAACAGCAAACACTATTTAGGATAAGCCATTCCCCGAGAACTGACGGGCTGCATCAGGGGCTGGATGATGGAATTCCTAGCTCCGTGTTTATGGCACGAACAATCTGTTTCATACGCCAGGCTCTGCAAGCTAATGAGCACAGTCACTCACCACTGTTTTTCCACTTTAATACAAATTTCAAAGGAGGAAAGGAATAATAAGAGAAAATGGATGATGGATGTAGCATTTAGGCTCCGTGTAAACCAAATAAAATCCACTTAACCTTCTTTGGAGGAGTAAGAGAAATAAACACCACGCACCTTCTGTAGCATCAGCGACACATGGCCATTCGTCCTCATCTGCTCCTTTGTCCCTTTGTCCCAAAGAGAAAGATGTGTATCTTTGTGTGATCAATTCCTCATGAATTTTCCCAGTTTTCTTACTCTTGGTGGTGTTTTGATGGGGATAAGAATCATTGCAGTGGTCTGAAATTATTCAAATCATTGTCTGAGACCATTTTTTCACCACCATACAATTTATTGTATCACGGAACAATTTCACCTAGAGTGGAGCTGCCTTTGTGGAACGTTCAGAAGGCTAAACTGCTCTTACAGAGGAGCCTATGCCGTCTCATAGATGTTAGATGCTCTCTTTACTCACGTTACTCCTCCTCAATCTTCACTCTTTCCTTGCGCCTCGTCCTGCATGGACCATTCCAGTATGACCCATTTGGGCGATTCTCCAATAATTTTAGGGACTCCAGTCCCTGCTGTTGAGCACATTGGCAAATGGCCCTCAATCTCATCAAAGAACTGCTCCTAGAGGGCGGGCAGCTATGTTGCCTCTCACACGTAGAGCTGCTATTCCCCTTTCGGAGGGTCCTGTGGGACCTTACAATGTTCTCCTGATATCTCAGTCCATTTCAGTAACATAAATAATGTACAAACAAACCAGGAAATAAGAGCTTTCTACCGCCCCCTGGGTAATGCTCCGGCTAGTCCCGTGACATGCTCTCTGAAACGATACCCTCAAGGAAAAGGATCTGCCCCATGCAGAATCCAGAATAAAAAGAAAGCTACCACCCCACCGTTAGGCTCTCCAGAGTCTTACTCTAACTCCAGTCTTACTCCCGTTTGGTTCATCTCTTTTCTTTCCCAAGTGAAAATTTATTCCTTAGTAAATGTCATCGTGTTGGTAGGGCCCCACCCATAATTTTCCTTTGCTACAGAATAGGGATGGAACTTCTTAACTAAGACCAAAGAGGCCCGGCCTATGTAGGACCATGCCAGTGTCTCCAGTCTACCCCATCAGGCGACCCCGTCAGGCTCTCCCTTCCTCTGAGGTCACTTTCTTTATCTCCTTGTCCTCCAGTTCTTTGCTGCCATCACAGGGCATTTGAATGTGTTGCAACCTCTGTCTAGATTCTTCCCTTTGTTCTTTTCACTCTTTAAGGCACCCTTGAGATCTTCTGACAAGCATTAAGTTCTTGGAAAGATTTTTTGACTTTTCTGAACAGGTAAAACAATATTTATAGACCTTGAGGCCACCATACACTCACTTTTGGCAGCACTTAAGTACTTCTGCATTTTCAAATTTATGTATGGGATTTGATTGATATCTAATTCTCTCCCTAGATTCAAAAATTTGAGACTAGAAACCCTTCCTATATTATTGACTGATACAGTTTATGGCATATATAGTAAGCACCAAAAAATGTGTTAAATGAATTAATCTTGACTTTAACTCATGTGTTCATTGCCACCAAAATGCCCAGAATGTTTTGGAGAGCAAAATGTTCTTGCAGAAAGATTGCACACTGGCTTGCTTACAATTGAACTTTGGATGAGGGTGTTTTTTGCTGTCATTAAAGGACAGCGCCAACTAAGCAAAAGGACGGTTCTTAACATCAGGGTGGGACCCTGCATGCAGAGAAGTGAGATAATCTAATGGTTGTGAAGATCACATTTCAAAACCCTGAAGGAAAGGGCAACATGAAGAAACTACCACAGAACCATGGAGTGTTCAAGCATGAGGAAATTTATCACATAAGAAGAATTTTTTCTTTCTTTAGCAAGCAAAAAAGCAAAATCTTAGCAGTGAACAACTGAGACAAGAATCTAACACTCCCGATATGCAGTGCACCAGCCCTTTGACAAGCCATTCTGCTCCTGCAAAATAACAGCATGGAAGCAGTTGGACTTTAAAAAAGAAATTGCAAAAAAAAAAAAAAAAAAAGTGAGTGAAATTTATATACTGTAAAAAGATGATCTGCAGCCTTTTCTACTTACCATATAAATACACACACAAAAACTGAATATTGTCTCTGAAACATATCACATGGAGAATAGCTGTATGGCAACCAGCCAAAAAAGCTTTTACTGTTTCTGAGGCATTTGTTTGGGTACATTAAACTATTTTTTTAAATGTCAAAGGCAGTCCTTCTCCCTGCTTCTTCCAAATGAGAGATGGTAAATGACAAGGGTGGGAATCATAGATCAGGACCTATTCCAGAAGTCACCAGTAATCTAATCAGGGATCTCCTTGGCCTTAGGGAAAATTTTGCTTTCGTAGCAATCCAATTTCAGGGAGTTAATTTATGTCAAGATTTTCAGCATATATATCTAAATAGAATTCTTCCATCCACAGCGATTTGATGTCCAAAATTCTAAAACTGAGTTCTTTCTATATTAAAACCATAAACTTTAACATGTAATTAGGAATGAAGTCTTTCCCAGGCTTCTATGAATAAAGAACACACATATGTGAGTAATAAAGACAGAAAGTGAAGAAGTCAGTTGCTCAACCTTTATAAGAGTAGGGTGACATCTGAAAGAGTGACTGTGTGGAAAAATTAATTTGGACAATTCTGCTTAAACAGACACATGTCCGCAATCAGGACTTTGAAAAAGATCACAGGGAAATGGAACAGCATAATTCTGGTAGATGTTAATTGTATCCCTTTATGCTTCAAACTTCTTTTGTATGAGTTGTGTTATTTTTCATCAGAAGTTATCTTTTACAAGATATCATTCACCATGACAAAGTAACTTAGAAAACTAATATCTCCTTCCCATCTCTGCCTTTCAATTGCAAATCTAAGAATCCTAGAGAGCAGGTTTGGCCTTTTTTTTTTTTCCTCTGCCAATCCTTAAATCAAAAAACACAGTTATAGAAAGTGGGAATGAGGATTACACCTACAGAAGTATTTGAATGCTAACCATGTTCACCCTGAATAACTTAAAGGTGAAACTCTCAAGTTAAGGAAGAAGTAGACCTTTCATGTTGCGGGTCCCTTTCCAGGTCTCAGAAAGAACCTCAGCGATGTTATATTCCCAGTACCACGTTCATTTTCTTAAAAATCTGCTTTTCCCAACGTACCCATGTGACACTGCCAAAATTTAGTTCTGAAGGATGCAAGGGCGATCTGGATGCTTCATTTGTCACCCCATTGATCGCCAGGGTTGATTCGGCTGATCTGGCTGGCTAGGTGGGTGTCCCTTTCTTCCTTCAACGCTCCATGTGTGTCCCCCCCGAAGCTGTGAGTTCGAGTTCGGTCGAAGAAGATGACCATCCCTAATAGAGGAGGACCGTTCTTTGCTCAAGGGTATACGAGTAGCTGCACTCCCCTGCTAGAACCTCCAAACAAGCTCTCAAAATTTAGTTCTGACTAAGAAGATCAAGAGGAAAATGTAGGAATTTTTATCTGATCACTTCTTTTGGTCATTAACCTGAACCTCAGTGAATAAATGTCCCCTGCCTCATACTTTTGACACTTTCAAGCTTAGTCTAATTAAGTTCATGTCTGGGTGTGCTTTCACCTTTCAGCATCATCCATATGTGGGACAATCAGTGAGGGACTGCTCTGCCATTAGCTGATTTGGCCCTAGAAATAAATGATTTGGGACCTCATTTCTCCACACTCTCAGGGGTCCATTTCTCCAGCAGCCACATTTATGACTTCTTGAATATGTTTCTCTGGAATACTATGGTCCACTTCTGCTTCCACGGCTTTTGTCTTGATAGAACAAACTGATCAATCTACCAAAGCTGCCCTCCATGGTGTAGTTCTAAGGGCAACATGTCAGTATGAAAGGAAGGCCTAATCCCTCCAACCTCACGTTCCGTCATTCCTTTCCAACAGACCAAAAGAAAAAAAATCAATTCCTGACTCCTTAATGGGAGGCCCTCTTTTATCTTTGTCATTTCCTTTCTCTTTCTTTTGTCAAAACTCTAAAGGCCGGGAGGGTAGCAGTGGACGAAGAGAAGTTCCCCATCACGTTGAATTTCTGGCTCTGTCTTGGGTCAGCTTCAAAGGTGCCACATCCCTAGGGGTACGTGGAAAGGATTCTTTATTGAAAAAAACACACACACAACACTTTACAAAGGCAGCTGTTAGTGGAGATGGCAAGTGTCCCCTGGAAGAGTCTCAAAAGGTTGATTCTCTAAATGAACTTGACACAGAAAGATGAAAATGGATGTAGTGAGACCCTTTCTGCCAGGGAGATGTCATTGGCTTGGCAGAGTTTCTGATGAAAGGTCACTTTTAGAGAAGAAGTTTCTGTCTGTGACTGGAGAGACAAAATGGTTTCTCCAGCAGCGTGGCCAACAAGAACCCCTCTCCCAATTGAGTCAGACTTCTTTCTCTCTGCAGAGAGTTAGAAAGAGGACAAATTGGTTGAATATATTCCTCTTTTTTGTTGCTATTCTTCCTCCCTGAGTTGAAGAAAGGACTTGAACTTCTTTATTATTTTAAATGCTCCTTTACCTGCCTGCCAGATGTGGTCATTCTGCAGTAAGAGTGCAACCCTAAAGAATCCAAGAGCATGTTGAGAGGATTAATTGTCTGACTAAATTTGCATGTCTGTATATGGGCTTATATATTTACACTTCGAAGATATCAATGGATAAAGCAATAACCACTGTTGAGATCATATCACCTTGTCTATAGATTAGTTGTGATTGTACTATTTTTTATGCTAATTGGTGTCTGTTTGTCAATATGTTTTTGTACTTGTATTTTTTT